>JAVDBV010081692.1:0-14544 GCA_032619315.1 Piper longum | reverse complement strand
AGTTCAAATGGATGTAAAAACTGCATTTTTACATGGGGACTTGGAAGAGGAAATCTATATGTCTCAGCCAAATGGATTCAAAGTTGATGGAAAGGAAAAGATGGTGTGCAAATTGGACAAATCGCTATATAGATTGAAGCAATCTCTAAGGCAGTGGTATAAGCGATTTGACAAGTTTATGATAGGGCAGAAGTACTCGAGTAGTAAATATGATCACTGTGTGTACTTACGCAAGCTACAGGATGGATCCTATATATATCTTCTTCTTCATGTTGATGATATGCTAATAGCTTCCAAGAGTCGGACAGAAATTGAGAAGTTAAAGACTCAATTGAATAGGGAGTTTGAGATGAAGGATCTTGGTGAAGTAAAGAAGATTCTTGGTATGGAGACATCTAGAAACAGGAAATTGGAGAGGCTTTGTTTGTCTCAGAAGGAATATCTGAGGAAGGTACTAAAACGTTTTGGCATAAATAAGAAGTCAAAACCAGTTAGTACACCACTTGCTCCTCATTTCAAGCTTAGTGGTTACATGTCACCAAAGAATGATGCAGAACGGGAATACATGACAAAAATACAGTATGCAAGTGTTGTTTGTAGATTGATGTATGCAATGGTATGCTCGAGGCCGGATATTTCACAGGCAATTGGGGTTGTGAGCAGGAATATGCATGATCCTGGAAAGGAGCATTGGCAAGCTGTGAAATGGATTCCAAGGTATATTCTGAATACCTTAGATGTTGGACTAGTATTTTAGCAGGAAGATAAAGATGGTCAGTGTGTGATTCGGAATTGTGATTCTGACTACAGTGGTGATTTGGACAAGCGACGGTCAAAAACTGGTTATGTGTTTACTCTTGCAAGAGCACCAGTAAGTTGGAAGTCCACCTTACAGTCAACAGTGGCTTTGTCTACTACAGAAGCAGAGTACATGGCAATTACAGAGGCTGTAAAGGAGGCAATTTGGCTTCAAGGGTTGCTTGGTGAACTGGGAATGAAACAGAAGCACATCAAAGTGCATTGTGACAGTCAGAGTGTTATTCATTTAGCAAAAAATCAGGTTTACCATGCAAGAACAAAGCTCATTGACGTCCGATATCATTTTGTTCGAGAAATTCTAGAAGAAGGTGGAGTCATAATTTAGAAGATTCCGACCACTGAGAGCCCTGCTGACATGCTGACAAAAGTGGTAACTGCGATCAAGTTTAAACATTGTTTAGACTTGGTCAATATTGTTACAAATTGAAAAATGGAGTTGGCAGACACTACTTAAAGTTGGATTTTTAAGAGATTGTATGGAATTTTTCCAAGGAGGAGAATTATTGTATGTGGGTGTCAAAATCCAACATCAAGAAGTGGAGGAAAATGGGATGGGTCCTTTCCCTATAAAAGGACTCATCCCCCCTTAGTTAAAACCATCCTAAGGGTAATATCAAAGTTACCAATTTCTCTTTCTACCATTGGTAATTGTTCCTTCTACCATTGGTAATTTATTTTTTCTCTGTTTGTAATATTTTTCTTTAGTGAAATATTATTTTGGTAGTGTCTGAGGACGTAGACAATTGCCGAACCTCGTTAAATTATGGTGTTTGTTCTTGTTCTTTTCTTGTCTATTTAATAGCTATTGTCGGGTATAGTTGGTGTTAATTATTGTGCTACTTGTCTTGATAAAATCATTCACCTCCTGTTGCCTTCTGCATGCGATCATATGACGGGTTCTTTCCTTAATGAGTTCGTTAATGCAGTATACAAGATGATATGTAAGTTCTTGGTTACCAAAATTTTGTAATACACAAAATAGAATAATGGCAAAATTAATAGGAACTAGGCATGTGAGTAAAAAAAATTGTGTTGAGTTTGCGCACTTGTGTAACTTCTATAAGTGGTGGATCATTGGCAGTGCCTTTTTACAAATATAAAAGGAAAACTGTTTTGCTTATTATTATATTACGTCTGGCTATATATATTTGCACTGTAGGTCAGTGGGAGGGTGTTCATGGTCGTTGCTGATTAAACATGTATGCTGAGAATAGTCCTACGTACACAATGGATATGAATTGGGATCTTAATAGATAATGAGTTGAGATGTCTTATTGTCTAAGTTGCTAACTGTTTGTTTGGATAAAGACCAATGAGCAAAGCAATTTGGAGCACCCCTGTGTTGACAAGATGGTGGAGTGATTCTTCCCATTTGGAGCTGTCCTCAACACATGGGGATCTCCACGACAAAGGTGGTAAGTTGGAGCGGAGGACACCATTGTTATCCTTTGCTCCAGAGCCCATCCGGTTGACCTTGAAGTTGGTGATGTTGACAAAACCGATAGAGCCCCTGGCAATGATGGTGGCCTAGAATACAGTGAGGAAGAGGTTGTGCCATTGGTGGGCAGGTGGAGTCTTTTGGTGTAAATATTAATTATTTGTACCTTATTGTCACCTTGGAAAATTTGAGGGTTATAAGTTTTAGTTAAATTAGTGAATTATTCGTCGTTGGTTCGTTATTTTTAACTCTTAATAAGAGGTTCTACATTAATTCTCATTTTTTTTCTGTTTGTTTTTTATCTTAATTTTTTATGTCATTCTTCTGTATTTCGTATTCGTTGTTGTTGTGATAGATTTCCACTTTGGAGATTTTTCTTAATATTTGGCACATAAGTAGTGGAGGAGGATGTAGAAGGAGATGATATTTGAAGAGGGCGGTCAGCAGGCAGTCCCCTCGCTAGCTAAAGTCATGCACACCATCAAAAAGATAATACCCTATAATTAATCCTACATTATTAGCACTGTGGTTAATTTATCATTTTTAAAAAGAAACTTCATGGTGTGTAAGTGATACCTTTACCAAAACTGGAGGTTTAACTATTTACAAAAATATCATCATAAATAAATTGTTTTTAAGAATAAATAAACTTGATATTAAAAGCAAATTGAAGTTGGGTTTTTATAGTTTTCGCGGCATTGTTTTTCATTACCAAATAACAATAATGAAGATTATTATATTTAGAATAAAAATGTGATTAGTGTTTGATATACAAAAAATAGTAAATTATGATCTAACATTTAGGAAGAATTAAAAAATAACATCTTATACAGCATTCGTTGTTCACATATTATCAAATAGATGTAAGATTTTTAACAAAAATATTTACTTGTCATTCTTGTCGTTAGAAATCAATATGAATGAATATAATGCGATCAATGTTGTTATATGATAACTGTGTGATTAAAAATATTAATATAAAGATTATTTTTTTCTTTTTTAGTTATTATAAATAAAAAATAAATATTTTACTAATATAAATATTTATATATAATAAAAACTAATATTACTAAAAAGTGCATTTTTAAAATTATGATAGTTTTTTTATAGTAATGTATCAATGTTATTCTTTGTGATGACACAAGATACATTGTTGTATTGTAAAAGAATAATTTAATTATGATATTATTAATTGCGAGGCGTCTTTATAACTAGCTGTTTTAAAATGCAGATATATTTGTGAAAATTTTAGATTTACCTGGGAGTAACTGAAACAAAGTAAATTGTCATCGAAATATTTTTCAATACAAAGTTTAAACGTATAAACGATATAATGGTAGAAAGTCAAAAACTCTCCAGGTATAATGAAAATTATTGCCAGACGTTGTAGTCTATATATACACAAATTGTTGTACATAATCCCATAATCAAATTTGATTATGAATTAAGTAAGAAGGAGATCGTCTCCAAAGAAGTAAACAAGCTGTTCTACGGCCCAGCTGGGCTCCGATGGGGCTGGCCAAGCAGGCGGTTGGCTCAGCAAAGGAGCCCGGCAGAGGGGGCAGGTCTGGTGGTGGTGGTGGTCGAGGCATCGGTCCAAGCACCGCTTGTGGAACACATGGCGGCAATTCCTCAGCTCCCACACCTTGTCCTTGGCCTTCAGTTGGTCCAGGCACACAGCACATGTGCCCGACTTGATGCCTCGTTGTCGGCGACACATGTCATTATAAGTAGCAACCTGAAGGCTATTTTTAATTGCTTGAGCCGATGGAAATGACGACAACGATGATGATGACGATTCTTCGACGGAATAGTAATGGTCGACATGTTGGCCCATAAGAGAGAAGACCAAGCACCAAGCCCACCGTATTAGTGCAAGAATGAGGGCGGCCTTGTCCAAGAAATGGGTCATAATTACATTGGAGTTGCCTGCAAATAATCCCATGTTTTCTTGTACCTTCATTTTATGAACTCACAACTTTACTGAGCCTTGCTGCCGTAGAATTAGCTGAACTTGCTGTTATAATAGCTGCGTAGGATAGACAAAGAGGTGAATTACCAGAGGACCAACAAATCTAAGATATATTGAGAGAGAAAGAGAAAGGAATTGAGAGGGGGAGATTTGCAGGACTCAAAGGTCATGTATATATAGGCATGAGTTAGTTGAGATGGCCAGTTGGTGATGGATCAAAAGCACAAAAAAAGACAGTCTTGTTCGTTGTCCAATGAAGAACGGAGAGGACTACAATAAGCAAACCAAAAGAAAAAGCTAATGTGAAAGCGGTGATGGCTGGTGGGGGCGAAAGGAGTGAGCAATATTGAAATTGAGGATCAAAATGTCAGATAAGTGCAGCCAAAGGACCAAAACCCATTTACCCAGCAAATGGCCTTGCCTCTCTAAAAGCAAAATTGAATCTAGTTGGAGCCAAGTCATCACCCTACCTTTATAAACTTTGGCCTATTAGAAGACAAGTGAAATAGATGAGGTAGGCCATGACAGGTGCTGTCAACTGTTCTTATTGAGATATTATAAGCATCTTATTTTATTCTCTTTGAACAACTTCATCACCCTTTGCTCACAGAATGCGGAATTGAATCTCTTTTTTCATGCTTATCCCTTCACTGTTGGTTCCTTAAGATATGGTATGGATTTGGAAGGCTCTCGAAGGCAAAAAGCCAACTTTGATCATATGACTTGATAATCACAGCCAACAAATGCTCCACAAAATCACATACACACTACTGTACAAGTTTTGCAAAAGGGTTGCAACCTTGGCCCCTTTTCATACTTGTCTAAATACATCTTTGGAAGGCACAAAATCTCCAACAAAAATTGTGGGCATGTGGACTTCCCTTTATATATGCAAATCTTCTTATCAAGATACTACCAAGGTTGTGTCATGTCCAAGTAAAGTCACCATTAGAAAACGCAAAGAGAGCAAACCGTTAACAAATACTCTCGCATGCTCATGTATGGGAACTACTTGCTCTCCATTGCACTGTTCATATTTCATACATATATATGGAGCTATTGTTATGCAGGCATGGCTTTGGACGAATGTTTCATTTATTGTTCTTGTTGTGATAGAGTCTACATGGGTATTTTATTTATCTAAATTATCACATATCTGCTTCAACAAAATAAAACTTAAACTAACGAAAAAGTGAGGGCTTTTTCAACGTTGCTGACTAACAAACCTAGTGAGATTAAAGTTGGCAGTGTTGAGCGTCAGATCCAAGTCAGAACTCCAATAGGGAAACAATCAGCATGACCAACCGACCAGCCTACTCAGCATATGCATAAGCATTACCATTGTCTTTTTCGGTAGACTAGCAAACTTTTGTGATGAACAGCAATTGTGATAAGTGGATTAAACAAATCTATTCACCATGATATTGTAAAAGAGTGTCGTTTTAGAAATAGAGGAGAAAGATGAGCTCCTATGTGATTGGCCCAATTGGCACAGGTAACCGAGGATGCCATTTTTTTTAGAAGAAAAAGGTTTGACTAATTAAGATGCAAACAAGATAAATGGCTGCTATGATCCTCAAATTGTTTTATTTCTTTAAGTTGGAATTTTACTCATGAAGCCAAGTGGCATCAGTCATTGAATATTCACTATAGAAAATTTAGGTTTTGTTTTTTTTCAATGCTTATTATATAAATATTTTGGCTTAACACAAAAATATTAAGAAAAAAAATGGCTGCTTTTTATGGAGAAAAATAGCATGCGAAAAATATAGTGGGAAATAGTTTTCCCATATTTTAACTCCTCCAATGCTTGTGCATTGGCATTAAGGAGGAGTACATCATGTCATAAAATATTTTTTAGTAGACCTTAATTTGGGATCCATGTCTCCAACACCTTTTAGATATCCAATAGAAGAATAAAAAAAAGTTTCTCAATGGAAAAAATAGATAAATTAATACATACTTAAACTCAAGCTAAAGAAATCCATATTCTTTTTCCATGGTTTCTGTTGGAATAAAAATAACATATATTTTTTTTACTTTCGAACATAAATAAAAGGTTTCCTATTGTTTTCTTGTAGTGTTCATTATTTGAGGTCATCTATGGTCCCAAGAGTGATAATCAATTGTAAGGGCTTATAGCAACAATGTTGTAGAATCCCATTAGTGAATAGTATTTTAGCACCTATTAAATGTCTTTAATGACAATTTTGAAAATTTAGTAATTAATAAATACTAACCAAGCATATCTTAACACTGATTAGATCTCACAACAAATAAAGGTTAATCAGGCCTTTCGGCTAAAATCATTTTCCATTGCCCGAGACAAAAAACTATTTCATACCTGGCTTAATAGTCATAACAATGAAAAAAACAAATACAACTTCCCTAGAGATGAGACCCGAGTGTAAACAGATAAAGATTGATAAATATCGAATGACAAATTTATGCTTCAAACATCTAAATATTAAGGAAGAGTGACCTATAGGAACATATGGTTCATTTATTGGAAACAGATACATATGATCAGTTAATGCAACAAAGTTACAGAAAAAATATGAAATAACCACTGAATCAAGGCAAAAGTAGGTAATTCGGTAAGTATGTGTTC
Organism: Piper longum; assembly: GCA_032619315.1. Classification (NCBI taxonomy): domain Eukaryota; kingdom Viridiplantae; phylum Streptophyta; class Magnoliopsida; order Piperales; family Piperaceae; genus Piper; species Piper longum. Next base: position 7,704 of record JAVDBV010081692.1, on the reverse strand, counting down.
CAGAGTAAGAAGGTTTATTAATACTGGCAAAATCGCAGTTGAAATTACCTCATCTTCAGTACAAACTTTCTGACAAAGAACAAAATCAGTGCGACCAGAAATCGCAGAAAAACTTTTTAACATTTTTCAGTGAAAAGTGGGAGAGAAAATGCAAACAATAATGGAAACACAATTATACCATAACTTTTAAAAGAGGAAGAGCATAGAGTGAATATTAAAACATTTTACCATACAGATAGAGCCATAGGACGCAGCATTTAAATGAGTGAAATGGCCAGAGAGCAAATCTGCTGGCAATGAGTTCCAGTGCACGCAAGAGTCTTTGTGTTGATTCTAAGAATTCCCTTCAAGTTTTTGCTTCATTTTGTACTGCAGCATGGTAGGAGCACAGTCTAGAGGCGTTTCTCCTGTAGACAACGCATCATCAAGCATAACAATCACAAGAACTAGCAATTGAACACTCTTTCATCAACATTATTGCAAGTCAAAAATAACTCTGTTTTATCAATTCACAGCCCAGTTCTTGCAAAAAGGTAAATAATGGTTTATTTTCACAGGATAGTTTTTACTTATACATAATACTACAATATATAACAATCAACAAAAAAATAAATTAAAAGCAAAGGAAATGAAATTGGGCTGCTTTGTTCATCTATGCATAAGCCATAACACTTCCACCATACTCCACACGTAAAATGTATGAACTGCATGACAAAGTAAAATTGCACACAAAAGAAACTCAAAACAAATAGGATACCTTGCGCATTTACACAATCTGCATGGGCTCCGTGGTCCAGGAGAATGAAAGTAATTTCAGTTTGATTGAACATTGCAGCCTACTAGCCAGAACAATATCAGTTTATTTTTTATTTGCTGAGTATGAGACAAGCTGCTTTTCATAACAAAGCGTGCAAAAAATTTGACATTACCAAATGGAGCAATGAAAAACCCTGTTTGTCAGAGTAATTTGCATCCACACCCTGTTGTAGTCACAAAATTTATATTAAATATTCACTTCAAAATTTGCAACATGTTATCAATTGAAATAGAAAGCACATTCTTTCAAGACCATTAATACTTTCAAGGCTTTTTGATCCCCCTCATTGGAAAAAAAAGTGATCTTTTAGCAAATTATCAAATTGATACACTTAAAGTTGTCAATCAAACAAACTACAGGGCAAGAAATGTAACTTCAGTTTGATGCCCCCTTCTATAAAATTTACAAGCATCTCTACTGTCCTTATACATATGGGCAGAGATTGATAATGCTAGAACTAAAACAATGGAAAGGACGCATGCCTTTGGGTAGAATAAGTTCCCAAACTTTAACGATATCATTTATATTGACCCAGAATAAGCATGCCTATGGCAAGTTTATAGTCTAATACTAAGATCTGTTTTTATAGGAAATAGAACCCATATCTTAACCAGACAGGGTGGATATTCTAGTAGCAAAATTAACCTAGCTCAGGTTGTAAAATCTAAGCCAAAGTTGAACCTATGGCAGTCAAAATTGGACAATGCATAAGTGTATTTACCTGACTCAGAAGTTTTCTCACAGCATCCACATCGTGGTTTTTAATTGCTTCTTTCAAACCCTGAAAATCAAAGTTCAGATGAATAGTTATGGTATGTTAACCAGGATGATAGAGAACCATGCAAGTATAGAAAATACCTCACCACTGGCTTCATACTCAATGCTAGAATTATCTGAAGTGCCATTATTTGCAGAAGTATTGAAAAATACACTAAATGATAAGAAAAATTAGCAGCCCATGAGCTAAAAGCCACAAGCATAAAATAAGTATTCAAATTAGACATATTAACCATAAAGTGGAAAACAGATAGACACAATTATAGACACATTCAACTTTAGGCGAAATGACTTCAAACCATTTACAACTCTTTACAACCAGATATTGTAGACAATGAGGTCAACTTTAAGTAATCCTGCTCCATAAACCAGTAAACACTGATCCTATAACAAGGTCTTGCATTAAATTTTATTTACATGAATGAGTTTTTGGCTCTTGATAAAAATTTAGCAAAATCTGCTCAACAGGACACAACACCGTTTTATCAACTTGTATTAAAAGGTTTTGATGGCAAGTGTGAAATGCAATAATTTCATTTAACAACAGGCATCTTTGCAGAGATAACCAGGACTTGAACCTCGACAAACACATCAGCCACCTACAATCATGTTAGAATAATTATCTAACTCCATGTGGTGAAAACTAATTATGCATCCCTCCGAACTTTATTTTGTCAAAGAAACTACATTATACTCAATTAAAGTATTCAACTTAGTTAAAGAATCCACATGAGTGCTCTTGCTTCAATCACCACCTCAAATATACGATAGCGGTTAGGGAGGATATTCAAGTCTTATCTCACAATTTCCTCATTGGCTATGTCAACTATGGAATTTTAGATGAGAAGAAGCATTTCATCATATTTTTCAGCTCGACTTTGTATTGAAATTTGACTAATGAAAATAAAATTACGAAATCCATATCTAAGATAGTTTAACTGTTGTAAAACCCGCGATCGGAGTCAGGGTTTTATAGTTGCAGCTGATCGGTTTAATCGTTTGTCCGAGTCAATTCAGCTTTTAAAACACGTGCGCAAAGTTTACAAGGGTTCTTGTACACCCGCGTATATACTTAGCAGGAAATTGGGTCATCAATATATACAAGAGTATACGTTTGTTTGTTTTATTATTTTTGTCCATTGGATAGTAGAATTTGATCTAGGCCGTCAATCATATTAAGACACGTTAGTTAAGGTTTTGGTTGGTTTGGTATTCTCTATAGCATGTCATTTAGTGGATGTCGAGCTTATCTTATTTCCCATTTTATTTTCGCTCATGTCCATGATTTATTTGGCACGCCTTATCAGCCCTTAGATAGCTTTTAGAAGCTTGTAGAACTCACTTTACACCTAATCGGTCTTATTCTAAAAGAGTATAAAATTACTAAAATACCCTTGATATTTTCAAAAAAATAAAAATAAAATATCCAATCTAGCCCCCAATAAATCCCAAAATACCTTAGTCAACCCTCCACTTTAAACCAAATGCCTTAACTAGCCCCACTTAATACTTTCACTACCTAAGCTAACCCCACATAAATCCCCTAATGACTAAAACACCTCTCCCCTTTATTTCTTCTTCCTCCCCTCTCAACATCCTGATCATCTCCCCACCACCCCAGCCGACCACCCCCTGCCCTCTTGAACCGCCGCCACCCTTGCCGTCAGCCAACCTCTTCTCCCCTTCTCTTCTCCTCTCCCTCTCCTTCCCTTCTCCCTCCTCATACCCACTTCTTCTTCTTCTTCCCTGTTTCCCGGCTCACCGCCACCCCCTGCCCTCTTGAACTGCCGTCGGCAACCAGCAGCCACCAGCAAGGATGCTCCCCTCCCTCTCCCTCCGTCTCTTCTCCTCTCTTTTGCCCCTACTCGGCCAGCCCTCACGCCCTCCCTGCTCCTCTCCCCTCACTGCACAGAAGCCATTGTTGCCACCTCTGGCAGCCATTCATTGCTGCACTTCCCCTTCATTTTTCCTTGTTAGCATGCTCATGACTTTTCATCACATATTAATTGTGTTACCCATATTCTTAATAACGCTAGTTTAGAAATTTTGTTAAAATAAAATTTATTGAATGTAATGGCTTGTAACGAATAATATGCGTTATTCATTGATTAATGAGCTGATGGAAATAACTGCTTTGATTTTTAAATAAAAGGTAAGAGCTCAAACTCTTAACTTAAAAATCCTAATTGTCCTACATATTAAAATATTAATATTAGTAATATTAAATAGAATTGGATTCATTTTATTCTTGGTTTTATTTATTATTATTGTTATGGATAAGTCTTAGATGAATCATATTTATTGGGTTGTCACTCGATTGATATCTCCTACATTTAGGTGGGTAACAAATTTTTCTAATCATTAATTTATTTATGGTATTCGTGATAATTAGATGTGGAATGACTTATTATAAGTTGGACTTATTATAATTAGAAATGGTAGCCCATTTCTATGTTGTTTGCATAATTGTTGAATTATTTACTCATGTGATTAATTCATATATTGTATTGTACATAATTATGATATGGTATTGTTATATTCCCCACCTTCTCATACATGTGTAGGTTCACAACGTAATTAGTTGGATTATGGATATGGGAGGTCGTGTTTGTTATCATGATGTATTAGTAAATTCAACTCATTAGATATTTACTTCTTCACTATTGACCTTGTATCATGTAATATTACTTACCAATTTTTTAATTGATGTAGTTGTGTCGTTACCATATCTAATTGGTTATTTTTTGTAATGTCTTGTTTTGTGGTGCAGTTGTAATTATTGTCATATGCATCCATTTCATGCACGCATCATATAATTAACATAGGCGTTAGTGACTAGTCTTGTTTGTGCAGGTTTAGTGTAGGAGCATGCCACTTAGGCACGAGACCCAGCTTGGACCTTCTACCAAAGTCTATTATGACTCATTTTTATGATTTGGCTCTACTCCATCAATGTTTTGATTTATAGACCACAAAACGTGTTAAGTGGTTATTTTATCGCATTCCACTTAACAAGGGTCATTTACACGGATTGTTCTTCCGCGATTAAGAACCCTCAAGGATGAAATCGCTCGTGTTATTTTCAAAAACTCAGATCCACCTCAAGTTGTTTTCGGGTCTATTTACATAATCACCTTCCCAGCCTTATAAATATAATTTTGCCAAATTTTCTTATAAGCCAAGAGATGGAGAAATCAACTTGCACATATTGTGCGAGGGCGCATGTATAAGTTATAGTGGGCTCTGGATAGGTGAGAAGATCATTCTACTCCTGATGGATCCTGATAATTCCACGTCTTGAACTTCCTCATACCTGGAGAGGTGTAGAGTAGACGAGTATTGTTGTGTATAATGCATGTCAAAAGTTGTGATATCAATGAGTATTGATGGCAACTGCTTGAGAGTGTTTAGCCTTTGTACTCTGGGCTAGTAAAAATATGGAGGTTTAGAGAGGACCTAGGATACTGATTTTCCTGAGAGTGAGACTTTAATGATATTGCCAAGAGTGGGCACAACACCAATTAGTTCGGGATTTCATCTAGTCTACACCTTGATGGTTCCTTGGTAGTTGCCCTTTGAGTGTTTAGTTAAAGTTATATGATTGTTTGCTTTACATGAGAGTTAGCTCTCATTTGCTAATTTGATATTTAGTTATTTCCTGACCAGTGATTATCTATGTAGGTGAGGATCAGGAATGGGATATGTCAGCCTTGGAGGATCAAGAGTAGGATATGTTGGCCTTAGCAGAAGAAGAATAGTGATTTCTATTTGCATACACATACCTAACGCAACGTTGTATTACTTGTTTGGCTTTTGTTGTGATGTATTTTGTATTATGGAGGAGATATTTGAGATATTCTAAGATTGATTTGGCAATTATCATGGATGTGATCACCAAATTGGTCAATACCTAGCTTAAATTTTTTTGTCGTCTATAATCTTATTGTGCTGTGAAAATTTTATATTGTTGTTGTGATAAAATATCTTTTTAAACAGGTTAGCCCCTTATTACACTTTAGGGGAAGCTCTATCATTTATTTTAGAATTTTCTATATTTTTATTGTAATTTAATTGTTTTGAGGATGATTAATTATCATGTCATTTATATAGCATCCTACTAGGGTGTGCATCTCATCCATGCATTGGTTGTGCATTGTGGTGTTCTTCATCTTGAGACACTTAGAAGATCTAGATCTCTTCCGTTTAGGTTCAAGCCGACCAACTTAATCGAAGTAAGAGTTGATCCAATCTACCGTAACAATTCTAGTCCGGTTTAAAAGTGAACTGGATTTTGGGTGTTGCACTTATGCTAATATCAAAAAAGGCAGACCCATGTTCACCTAAACCCTACATCAAAAAACAAATGATATGCCTCAATTAACACTTGAATAGCAATATCATAGCCTGCCCTCATTCTCCAGCAATGAAACAGCGTTCGAGGTTGTATTTGTATATATAATGAGATTTCCTCCAGGAAATGGTTTAAATTGGTAAAAAGACAATGCATGAGCAATATAGAATAGACCTTTGCTTACTGGATGTGTTACTCCCCATACTCTTCAACATTGGAACATCGACTTTTCTTTTATTAGTAGGCTTCCTTGCTTTAGGGTTTGGAGCCACTGTTGAAGTACTAGGACTCTAAGTCAAAATAAAGAAAAACATAAATCACAAAAGAACATTCACATTGACAAACAGATTCCCAACAAGACATTTTAAAAAATGTGATACATACTTGGCGTATAGGCTCAACAAGAGAAGACGGAGCTTGGATTAGACTTGGAGCTTCACATATACACAAAGGCATTCCACATTTGCATTCAATAACATTACTAATAGAAGGGGCTTCAATAGATTCGCTGGTCTCCTCCTTCACATCTAATCCAGAAAATTTATCTATTGTAGATTCCAAATTATTTGAAACACGAGGTTCTTCATCCTTAGATCTGATTGACACGATGACACGTCCAAAAGATAACTATAAATGTAACCTTCGTACTAGAAAAGAAATCCTAGTTCCACATAACTAGCATTTGACATAATCCTTTTCTACAGTAAACTCAGCTAAAACACAATTCAGATTGTCAACATGTGCAACACTTCGATTGTATCATGGTTTTAGCATTTGAGTGCTATATTGTGATACAGTGACAATATCAAGTTAATGTATCTTGACCAAAAGCTATCGTCAGTGAAAATGATAATAAAAGTCAGAAAGGCTTCAAATTATTTTAAGCATCAGCGCTGACCATAAAAATTTTCTTTTGCAGTTCACCATTAATTTGAAAAATAAACCATTACTAAAATATTTACCTGGAGGGATTGTTATAACAATCATTGCACACTCTAACATTAGAGTAAATGCCAAATTGGGGTAATGCCTAGAATAAACAAACACAAAACTATAGTTGAAGACTGAAAACATTTCCTCAGACAGAAGTAAAACAACGGAAAAATGAAATTAACCAACCATTTGCATTGATGAATGTTCGTGACACAACGTTCTTCCACAACATCTGCAGTGATGCTGCACGGAATAAAATAACCATATAAAGACAAGAAGGGATTACAAATCTCGAATTGTGTGATATGAGCAATATAAAAAACCACAAAAAAACAAATCAAACACAGTTTCATCACTCACTACTGTTAGCACAATACCATGCCGCTTCATTCAAGCAAACACGGTAAACTATTACAAGGGAAGCATGACCACTGAACTACAGAATCTCAAGTTGATAGATCATCAACTGTGAGTGTTATACACAATACATATGGTATCCATGGTTGCATGAATCGGAATCGGAATCGGAATCGGTTTTCCAATGAATCGGAATCGGTCTGAATCGGCCAAAAATCGGTTTTTTTGAATCGGTCAAGAATCGGTCTGAATCGGAATCGGAATCGGAATCGGTCCGAATCGGTTTTATAAAAATATATATTGATAATTTATAATATAAATATATAAAAATCATATATTGATGTTATTTTGATATTATTATGTGTATTATAGTTTATTATATTTTTAATATTTTTTTGGATTTTTTTTTAAATTATTTTGATTTAATTATTATTTTATATTCGAGTCGGACTCGAGTCAATTTTTAATT
>JAVDBV010081690.1:0-17142 GCA_032619315.1 Piper longum | reverse complement strand
TGGGTGGTCTCAAAATGAAGATCTTGATCAATGTAGTCTATCCGATGGCTGGACCCATTGAAGGTGGCTCGTCAGTGCCAGAAAACGGCCCGAAAGGGTGGTGGCGACAACGGAAACCGGCAACAAAAACTATGTCGCCAGTGGCAATTGCGGTAGCGCCGATGGTGGTGAGGGGTAAGGATTGATAGTTGGCCACAAGGTGGTCCTAGTGGTGCTGGTCCGGTGGTCAGGGACGAGCCGTAGACTCACCCGTGGAGAGTCGAAGTGGTGGCGGCACTAGGGTGTAAAAATCCCAAAATAATGAAAAATCTCTGAAAGATAAATGGGTGGAAGCTATGGCTGACTTGGACTGTTCAGATCTCACCATGTGGTACAATCCAAATGTCCAACAACTTGTGGCCTATTGGGGCCCACCTATGAGTATATGAAATATACTTATGGACGGAAAGCTCGGATCAGGAGTGTTCAAAGTAAAAAAATGACTCGAGGCCTAAAAGTGACTCTAACGGTAGGAATCGAGGCAAGAAGGCTAAATGGGCTCAAACCCTCAACTCAATCGGGTGAAAACCTTCAACTCAATCAAGTTGGGCCTATATGGACACAATTCGATGATTCGAAATCCATTTGATGCATGCAAAGGAGATACCCTGAAAGTCCCAAATGGATACTAAATGTTGCAACGGCCTAAATCTAGGCTTACCATCCCAGCAAACCAATAAAAATCATTTGTATACATCATTTATACAATGATAACTCATGTTTTGTTGTAGCCTATCTCAAGCTATCATCTGCATATCAGGCATATTTAGTCACCATAACATGTTCAACGGCAATCTGGGTCCCATATTCATGATCTAAAAATTGGTCTAGCTTGAGCTTACGTGAATTGACTCGAAATGGCGTGAACCGACTCAAACTGGCCCAAACTGGGCAAAAATACAAGCGAGTAAAACCCTAACCTAAAGCTGGGTTTTACAAAAGGAGTATGGCAGGATGTATACAGCCACAGTGGAAGAGGCAATGCATGACACCACTGTCATCATAGGTATACTTCTTATCCATTCAACCACTGCAGTGGTGTTATTTGATTTTGGTAGTATGCACACCTTTTAGCCCTATCGTTCATCAATAGGATTGGTACACCAATAGACGATTTAGGACACGACTTAGTTGTGTCCACCCCAACTGGTGCCACTCTCACCACCAGAGTGTGTGTGAGAGGTGTCTCTGTTGTCATTCACCACTGCATGTTGTAGATGGACTTTGTGGTTTTGTCGATGAGAGAGTTTGATGCCATCTTTGGCATGAATTGGATGACGAGGCATAAAGTGGTGATCGACTACTTGAAGAAGAAAGTTCAGCTTCGCCTCTCACACCAAGGGAAGGCGATGTTTCATGGTAGAGGTAGAGGTAGTGGAGGTAGCTTTATCAACTTTTAGAGAGCCCTGAAGTTGATAGAGAGAGGATGCAAGGTCTTTCTTTCCTGCATCGTGGCCACCAAGGAGCAATCAATACCGGTTAAGTCAGATGTGTTGTTAGGTGGAGATGATATGATCCCTATAGAGGCTGCAGAGTTACCCATGAGAAGATAGAGCTTGCCATCGAGCAATTACCTGGTGATGCACTACTTCCAATATGTCACAGCCATTTGAGTTCCAGGAACTCAAGAGCCAGCTGTGGGAGATGTGTGAATGGGGTTTCGTCTAGCCGGGTGACTCGTCTTAGGATGCCCCAGTTCTACTTGTACGGAAAGAAGATGGAGGTCTTAGGATGTGCATGGACTATAGTTTGTAAGCACGCATACAACTCTAGATTCAAGTAGCTCGTTGTAGGGACAAGGAGTTAAAAATGATTCCCAGCCTGACCCACGGGCTAATGGTCACCAATGAGCTTTAGGACGAGCCGTGTCGACATAAGGTACTAACACACCCCTAGTTCTACGGGAGTATGTTATGTTTTTGTATGTGATTTTTGTGTTGTATACCCCCTAAAGGTGAATTCGAAGGAGTTTTCCTAAGTGGGGGAGGTTGTAAAACCCAAGTCTTCTGTCGATGGTTTTGGTTTCAATTCAGTCGCGACTTGAATGAAGTTGCTTGCCAGACCTTTTTTGCCGCATGCTAATGTATGGTATGCATGTGCGAACCACGACCTTAGCCTTACCCGGTGCTTGGTGCCGCCCAGCTGGACACTATGTCTTCCCGACCCTTATTTTCAGTTTGAGTTGAATCTACTTTGGTTTAGGACTGTGTACCTCGAGAGTTTAGGGTGCTTGATGAGTGTTTAGACTATTTTCCGACGATACTAACCCCTTCAAGACTTGTGGCATGGTTCCCAAGGTCGCCCTGATTGCCTTAGGGTTGAAACCCTAAGTGTGTTGGAAGTGTGCCCTTGTACAAGATATTTTAGGGTTAGGGTTTTGGGTAAGGGTGCAAAGGAGTTGATACAGCACCCTTACGCTCAAATTTGAAATTCCCTCCCATTTTGCACGAGTGTAAAGGCACTGCACCAGTGACCTTGTGCCTAGCAATTGACTTGTGTGCCTAGTTTTTTAGGCTTTCTGCGGTCTGGCTTGCAAAGGCTAACGCAAAAACACTAGGAGAGCGTCCTTGTTCTGCAGTTATTTCCCTTTTCTATAAAAACAACCCCTCTCCTTCATTTTCCACCCTTTTGCTCTCATCCTTTCCGGACCTTCCCTTGGTGTTTGGCCACTTCTCCCTTTCTTTAGACCTTCACCACCTCTCCTAGCCTCTCCAAGTTTGGCCAAGACCCTAGAGTTGTAGGCCTTGGGGTTGGAAGCTCTAAGAGACCTCTTTTAAGAATTGGTTGAGGTAAAAATCTGAACTATTTGCCTCTTTCATCTGTTTCGGTTGCTGTTCGTATGAATATGTGCATGTATGCAATTTTTATGCATTTTCTTGTGTATATTTGTGTGTTAGAAATTATTAGGCATTGGAATAGTGTCATTTTCATGTGAAAATAAATAGTTAAGCATTGTTTCACGTTATGCTTACTAGTTTGCCTTTTATCAATAGAAAACACATATCTCATGATGTAAGTTATAGATTTGCATAATTCTTGTCTTGTTATCTTCATAAGAGATATATGTACAAGTTTTGGTGAGATAGTTTTTTAGAATTAGGTATGTATTAGCATGAACATGCACCAAACTTGTCAAAAGGTGGTAGCTTTCCTCTTCCTAGTAGCCTAGTTATTGTTTTCCCCAATTATTACACCATGTTGTAAGATGTATTAAATGCTATCTTTTGCATGGATGTTGCTCATGACTTTAGTTATGTCTTGGTAAAATACCATGCTAAAATAATCACAGTAAGGGCATGAAGAAAACCCCAAATGCGACTGTGTGTTGTTCTGTTGAAGTGCTATGTCATGTTCTGAGTTTGTGCTCCCTTGTGGCCAGGTAAAAGGCGTTAATAAAATCTATAAAAATTAGCTAAGAACTTACTATACTATAAACATGAAAACTTTGGTAACATTTAATACTCGTTTAGGTGGCTAGGTAATTGGGTTTTGTGGAGTGTATTAGAATGTAAGGTGAAACCCTAATTCCATAGCTCCGGTTACAAAATCCTTTACCATAACCATTTGGTGGTGCAATTTCATGACCTGTAACTGAAACCATAGGATTTGTCCCAGCAATATCTCCTAAAAATTTTAGAGCCATTGGCTTAGTAGGTCTTGCAGTATGATTTTCCTAAACCCAATAAGTCCAGTCAGCCCTAGAAATGAGCTAGCCAATGCCTTCCCTTCTTGAGTCCGCTCAGACCCAAATACTTAGAGCTTGGACTTGAAATTTTAGAGAATTCAAGCCTATGGTGTTGGCTACCTCTAAGATTTTACCCAGGGCCATTTTGGACTCTCCAACCCTATTAACGAGACTTAGCAAAATTGATGTGCGGCACAAGAATGTTGCTCCCACCACCCAAGCCCCCCCCAATGTTAGTGGGGATTGTTTACCATGTTGGCCCATCAACCAACACTTGGTAAATTTTGTATCAAACCATTAGAGTCAAGGCCCACTGGTCCAAATTTCAGCCCATTTGAACATTATTCTGCTCGTCCAAAAAATCATCTCATTAAGTCCGTTCGTTAAAAATCCTAAGTATGAGACTTTCACTAAATAAACATGTAACCCTAAACCTTAATTAAGGATACCTAATGAGGATTAACACTTCTTTAATAAAATAAGTTGATTAAATTTTTCTGTGTTGTTCATGTGTTGAGGCATTGCCTCTCTTGCATGTCAATTGATCTGATGTTGATTCGAATTTTGTCTCCTTGCATCTCCTTGCTAAGCTACTCGGAGTGAGGTCGCCGAGTTAAGACAAGGATCTCAACTCATCTAGGTCCATATGACTTTTCTACTTCACCTTTGCTTGATTCCTTGAATGTCGAGATTTAATTGCGCTTGAGATGTAAGGTGGAGTCAGTGATGTTTTATCAGATCCCTCTAATGTTGGGATATTTAATTGAGTTTTTTGTAGTTTAATAAAACTAAAAGGATGAGAACCCTTGTTGGTTTTCAAACTAAAGATCCAAAAATTAATTATTCAAGTCCCTCTCTAAGCCTATAATATAAGTACGTGTGGTTTTACAGATTTTATGAAAAAGAGAGTTCATGGTACAGTTTGTATGAATTGTACTAGTACTTATTTACACCCTAAAGTAGTCCAATGTAAGTAGTGTACATTGAATGCAACATAATTTTGAAAATTTTGGCACTAACCTATTTCAAGCCATCTGAGTATCGTGTCAGGTGATACATTGATGATGTAAGTACATAAGCACATGTATGAATGTATTTAAGTATGAAGTTGTTGAGTTTGTTTCAACATTTATTGTATGATGTTCAGCCATGTCGGCCTCAACTTACCACCTTGTGATAGATTTTAAAGTTTTATGATTTTTTTAGGTATTAAAATACTCACTTGCAAGTCTTGCATATCAGTAGTTATTTTCGGACCGGTAATCATTTATATGTAAGTGAGTATACATGTCAATGGCTGGCGTAGCTGGACAGATCAGGAGGCTCATATTAGGGGATGGTCCCATATGTATGAATTGTCATGTATATGACTTTTGTATTTTTGAGAAATTTGTTATGCATTTGAGATTTATGTATTATCGGGAATTAAGAGACTTCATATTGTATTCTAATTTGGATGGGTGCCCTAGACCATGTTATGATGCATGTGGATGTGTTAAGTGTGACCATGTGTCTTAGCATTATATTATTATTATTATTATTATTATTATTATTATTATTATTATTATTACTATTATTATTGTCGTGTAGGGTATTAACTTTCTGGCACACTAATAATCGCTTACATGGTGTGTAAGCTTCAAAGTCTCAGAATATTGAAGGGAGCATTCCAGGTACACTAAACTTGTTTGGTTGTAGCTATATGCATGTTAGAGTAATGTGGGTCAGAGGAGCTTACTGTATATACCACGTTAAGAGCCCATGTGAAATAATAAGATTGTTGTCACAAAAAGTAAGGAGCTTACTGTTCATCACTTCCTATCACTTGGATGATGAGGTTCAATTGTGGTATCAACTGTATAAGAAGGAGCAAGGGCCTTTAACTTGGCGGGAGTTCAAAAAGGAGATTATGTCAAGGTATGGCACTACTGAATTTGACGATTTCTTTCAGGAACTCTCGAATTGGAAACAAGTTGGATCAGTTCAAGACTATTATGATACCTTCATAAGGTTAGTTACAAAGGTTGGCAATGTTACTCCTGAACAGCTAATCAGTTTTTTCATAAGAGGATTAAAGACTACATTGAGGTATGATGTTAAAGCTCAGAGACCATCCTTGTTGCGCACTGCCCTAGGATTTGCCAAGCTGAAGGAAAGAAGGGTATTGCTGCCATCTGGTGAGTACAAGCCTAAGATGGAAACCTCAGACTCAAACACTAAAAATACTAATCCTTCGTCAGCAAAGAAACAACAAGTTAAAAGACTGACAGTGGAAGAAATGACGGAAAGGAAAACAAAGAGACTTTGTTTCCATTGTGATGAAAAATTCAGCATTGGCCACAAGTGTAAAAAGTTGTTCTCCATTGAAGCCGTATATTAAGAACTAGAAGATGAGCCTATGAGTGAAGAAGACCAACTCGAACAAGCAGTAGATGAAGCTGACTTATTGAAATTATCCCTTCAAGCATTTACAGGAGAGATTACACCTGAAACCATGAAATTCCAAGGAGTTCTTAAGAAGCAATTGGTTCAGATTTTGGTAGATTCAGGTTCTACTCACAACTTCTTGGATTCGACTCTTGCTGTTAAGTTGAACCTAAAGGCTGAAACAACAAGAGCATTGGATGTGATAGTAGCTAATGGAGAAAAACTACGATGTTCAGGAACTTGCAGAAATGTTACATTAGTAGTTCAAGGTGTTCAACTTACTACTGATTTTCACTTATTACCTCTTAAAGAGTATGACATTGTCTTGGGAATTCAATGGCTGAGAACATTGGGACCTATTGTCTAGGATTTTTCTCAGCTGCAAATGTCTTTCATTCAAGAGGGTAGGAAGCTGCTATTAATAGGATAACAAAAAAATTCCCTTGCAAATGGTCGATTCTAAGAAGATTTTAAGGGTAGTTGTAAAAAAAAACAAAGGGTATTGCTACAATTAACAACATTAGTATAGATTCATACTCAAGATGTCAAGGAAGCTGATTGTAACCTTCCTATTAAACAGCTATACTGAACTGTTTAGCAAACCTTCGAGACTGCCCCCAGCTAGAGCTTGCGATCATGCCATACCTGTAAAAGAGGATGCACAACTAGTAGCATTGAGGCCATATCGATACCCTCCACTGCAGAAGCTTGAATTGGATAGACAAGTCACTGAATTACTCCAAGCTGGCATTATCAGGCACAACCAAAGTCCCTACTCGTCACCAGCATTGCTTGTGAAAAAAAAAGATGGAACTTGCATGATGTGCATTGACTATCGAGCTCTGGATTAGATGAATTATGTAATGCTGTTGTATTTTCTAAGCTTGATCTTAGGTTAGGATATCACCAAATTAGAATGGCTGAGAATGATGTCTATAAAATTGCCTTTAAAACTCACAAAGGACATTATTAGTTCACTGTCATGCCATTCAGCTTGACAAATTCTCCATCAACTTTTTAGTCCCGTATGAATTGCATTTTGGATAAGAAATTAGGAAAGTTCATTATCGTATTTTTTGATGATATTCTCGTACTTAGTGCTGACATGGAATCTCACCTGCAACATCTTCGCCTAAACTTTGACATTCTTCGCAGCAACAGCCTTCATTTGAAGAAGGAAAAATGTGAGTTTGCTAAGGGGAAGATATGTTACTTGGGACATGTTATATCTCGAGAAGATAGAAGCCATATCTAAGGGGGTTCTTCCCAATAACATCAAGGGTTTGAGAGGATTCTTGGGATTGAGTGGATACTACAGAAAATTTATAAGAGGCTATGGATGCATTGCCAAACCTCTTACTTCAATGTTAAAGAAGGATTCATTCGAATGGACTTCAAGGTCTAAATTAGCCTTTGAGGGGTTAAAGAAAGCCATCACAACAGGACATGTTTTAAGGTTACCTGATTTCTCTCTCAAATTTGAGATAGAATGTGATGCCTCTACAATAGGTTTGGGAGCAGTGCTAATGAAAAATGGCAACCAATAGCGTATTTCAGTAAGGCTCTACATAGAAAAAATAGATTGCTATACATTTACGAAAAAGAACTGTTAGCTTTAGTTTTGGCTGTACAAAAGTGGAGGCAATACCTATTGGGGCACTCATTTGCTGTCTGTAGTGATCACTCTAGCTTGAGGTTTTTATGGCAACAGAAGATGGTCACCCCTTCCCAACAAAGATGGCTGCATAAATTGATGGATTTGATTTTACGGTGGAGTATAAGAAGGGAGCTGAAAATTCAGCTGCTGATGCTCTTTCCAGACTTCCATACAAAGCAAGCTATTTGGCAATTTCTTCTCCTACACCTGCTTGGATTGAGCCAATTCAAGCTGTTGTTACTACTAACCCTGCTCTACAAGAGATAGTTCAACAAATTCAAGAAAAAAAAAATTCTCTCCTCATGGTCCCTTGCCAATGGATTGATATTCTACGAGCATCGGATTTACTTACCAAGGCATTCTAATCTCATTGATGTAATTGCCAAGGAATTTCATGGTAGTACTCATGAAGGATATTATAAAACTCTTAAACGAATGAGAAGAGTTTTTTTTCTAGCCAGGAATGAAGGACCAGTTAAAGCAGATCATTCAAAATTGTTAAACTGTCAAATTCACAAAGCTACTAACACAACTCCAGCTGGACTTTTGCAACCATTACCGATACCACAAAGCATATGGTCTCAGATTTCAATGGATTTTATTGATGGCTTACCAATGTCCAATGGGAAAACTTTGATATTGGTGGTAGTTGACAGACTTTCGAAGTATGCACATTTTATTCCCCTCAAGCATCCATACACTTCTCCATCATTAGCACAATTAATCTTTGATGCAGTTTTCAAACTACACGGAATGCCTAAGCATATAGTATGTGATAGGGATGTAGTTTTCACAAATGGATTTTGGAAGGAACTATTTAGGTTGCAAGGAACTTCTTTCAATTTCAGTTCGGTTTACCACCCCCAAACTGATGGACAAATAGAGGTAGTCAATAGGGTATTGCAGATGTACCTTCGATGCTTTACTAGTGAGCAACCTAAAGAATTGACTCAATGGATATCCTTGGTAGAATACTACTTCATTACTAGTTGGCATAGTGTTATTAAGTGCACACTATTTGAAGCCGTCTATGGAAGACCTCCACCATCATTGTTATGCTATGTTCCAGGGACTACTAGGTTACCACAAGTGGATCATCAACTGAGGACCAGGGACGAAATTCTTAAGTTCCTTAGGTCTAACATCTTAATGGCTCAAAACAAAATAAAACAGATGTATGATAAGAAGCATGGAGAGCAAGAGTTCAACATAGGTGACTTGGTATATGTTAAATTGTATCCTTACAAGCAGATTTCAAGAAGACTATCCAAGCACACCAAACTGTCACCGAGATACTACGGACCTTACAGAATTCTACAATGAATAGGTGAGGTTGCTTATAAAGTAGAGTTACCAGATGATTGTCGTGTTCACAACGTCTTCCATGTTTCATTATTGAAAGAGAAGTTGGGAAACAATGAACTAATGGGAACCAAGTTGCCAGTTTTATTTGTTGCACTATACATTTTATATTTTTCCATTGGAAGTATTACAACAACCATACAGAGTCATGGAAAACCCTTACACTTAGTAAAATGGGTGGATCTTGTCAAGAATGAAGCTACTTGGGAAACATCTGAGTTCTTATCAACGTAATTCCTTGTGGACAAGGAAAATTTTGAGGGGAAGGATATGATATAGAATGGATTTTGAATATCAGTTATGACGATTGCGAATTGGCAGGAAATTGTGTTGGAAGTTTTGAAAAGTTGTTGAAGTTTTTGAATTTGAAACAATTGTGTAATTGAGAACGGAATTTTGAATTTGAAGAATGTGATCTTGTTCATTTGAATTGTAGAAAGATACAAAAGGGACTGATGTATACAACAAACAATTATCAATGAATGAAATTTCACATCTTCTACCCTTCTGCTTTGCTCTTCTCTCCTCTATGTCTTCCTTCTCTTCCTCAATTCGTTTGTTCTCCTTCATCATCTTTTGCTCTTCTCTTCCTCTATAATTCCTCTTCTGTTCTGCCTCTTCCAAACTCCTTGCTGCATTCGAATTATCATTCCAATGTCTATATCTCTATCCATCTGTTCGCAATTGTGAGGTGCATGATGAATTTTCCAAGTGAAATGATCGGTTCCAGCACTCGCCTTCTTCCTAAACCTGAGAAATGCAACAAAGATCCCATATGATATGGCCATGGAAATTATGAGGTGTCTGGAAATTGGGATCTCACAAGATTGATCAAAAGGATTTCAATCGAGGAAGGTTCTAAGGATCCGCCATTGTTGAGAACTGTGGAGCTTCACTGCTTCTGCTTGTCGCCATGGAAGATAAAGTTAGATATCTTGATGTTGCTTATGGTGAAGATGACAGCAAGTTCTGGCGACAAAAGATGGCGAGAGAGTAACAATGAGCTTCAACGAGCAAGGTGATAGCGTTTTAGCGGCGCAAGAAGTGCAACCGAAAGCTCTGACACCATTTTCAAAATTGAAAATCAAGCACGAATTTTCATTAACTAAATTGAAATACTTACATGAGTATATTTATACAGCTACTCAATAAATAGAGCTTAAAAACTAAGAAGCTAAAGACAACCGACTGGTTAGTTACAAGGACAACTAACATGAAACCTCAAAATTCCAAAAAAAAACCCTTTTCTTCAATATGAAGATGCAAGTGCAATGATGAAATTGACGATCTTGACGGAGAAGGAACCGGCGGCGGAGTAGTGGGAGGAAGTGCTGGTTACCAAGATAATACAAGAGGATCCATAATTTGGAGGTGACGAAGGTAAATATTAAATTACTTTTACAGATAATAATTTGACTCATGTCCACCACTCCAAATCATCTAACACCTATAGATCCAAAGAAAAATAACTAATTCTTTGTCCATACATATTGTAAGACTAAATGTAATGCGGTAAATGGCCATTTGATTTACCTATTTATTTGTCATTTTGAATTAAATGGAACAAAAATAGTGATGAATTTATTCACCGTATAAGAAAATGATAAAAAATTTGATTAACTTAACCGAACTAACTTTAAATATAAATAATCATCGTAGAAAGCTCTATAATATTCTTATCTATTTAACCAAATATTATTTAATTACTTTATATATAACTATAAAACTCATTTGAACCTTAGCATTGATCTTGAAACATATAATTATCAAAGTATTAATTTTATGAATGTACTTAATTTAGATTATTTATATTTTCTAATACAAGACTAACATAGTTTGAATAGTTAGAGCATTTTATGTTTTGTGAATGAGAAATTATTTTAGATAACATAAATTTTAATCAATTTAATAAAGTTGGGTTTATTATATATAATTTTCAACCAATCTAACCATTTAACCGACGGTGAAATGGTGAAAACTTATTTAATATTGAACCTTATATACTTGATTAATGGCTTGGTTATAGTAAAAATATTTAAAGTGGTAAATGGTTATGGTAATGCTATCAACCGAAAAGTTACCAAGCTATTTATAACCCTAATGAAATGAAGAAGCTGAGATGTATGGGGGGATAGCCCTCATTAATTATTTAAATTTTAAAACTACTGTTAAGGATATTTAATGACCGTTAATTTGCTTACAATTGCCTTATTGACTATCAGATCTTATATTGATTAGCATTCTCGACCCAAATAACTTGGCATTTAATCTCATGAGTAAGCCCCGTTTAGGGATTGACATTAGAGAAACATTTTCTAGATATTTTTAAAATCAGGATCCAATTCCACCTCAATTAACTTGTTATTAGTTAGCTAACACGTTGCAAACTAAAAAACTCTCACAGTGCATGAATGGAAGCAAGTGGAGTGTTTTGATATCTAATACAAAAATTCTGTGAGTATGTTGTTGGGAATACCAATGCCCTGTATAGGTGGATACATATGATTTGTGGTTCTAGCGTGGATAGTGATTGATTGTAACAACACTAAACATACCAATTAGTATGCCCACATATCTTTGGACTACTAATTAATCATGATAATTTAACGAAATTTAAGTGTAGATTTTGATCGACATGTCAAGTGCAAAAAGAGTTGGCAAGTTTTTTTCTCACAAAAGATCACAACTTTGATCTTTTTACCAACACACTTTCAAAGTAGTATCACAACACAATAGCCAATCTCTAAGCACTATCAGTCTTTGATTTACTTTCAATCTTTCAACACGAAACTTTTTGAATCTTGAATAATTTCATTAGCTCCAAACATTATCCGAAGACTCTATTTATAGCCGAAGGTGTCTAATCTCAACCATTGAACTAATCTCAACACATGTTATTGTTCTAATTGTTCAGTTGCCGAGGGTCCTTTCAATTGATCTAAGTGGCTTCCAAATCCCATGTTCGAATGACCATCCAAAGTCTTACCAAATTCCTTGAATGATTTTGTCCATGTCCATGTCCTAATCCGAGCTTCCCACTCGTCAATGATTACTATGAAGGAAATCCTAATTTGTTGTGTTCAGCACTTGACTGATCTTCCAAATGCCTTGCCGATCGCATAATTGACGTGTGCTCTAGTTTGATTGGTAGCCAATTGATCTTCCAAACATCTTTCAAACTTTGTTGTCGAGACTTATTTTCCAAAATTTTAAATCTTGTCTTCAAGATCATAAATATGTCTTGGAGTGTTTCATTATCAAAATCCTTGGGTCCAACATATGATAAGTTTCACCAGCAATGAAAAACCATCATTACCCTATCTTAATCTAATAACTAGCTCCAAAAAATAAACTTTTCCTAGCTCTATTTGGTTAGCATAAAACAATGAAAATATCTATAATCTATAAATAGTAATTCATGAAACAGTATTGATCTTCAACTACAAAATTATCTAGTTTTATACTATTTTGTGATAAAATGTAAGTAACACCTCCACTCAGTAGTCTCCCTTGAAAATTTGAACACAATACATCTTTTTAGGAAAAGTTCCAAAAAAAAAGAAGCAAATATTTTTGTGAAAAATTTTATATCATATAACAATTACCTCATATTTACATGAACATTAACTTTCTCATAATTTACAATGAAATAACTTTTATATGTTTTATATCTTTTTCATGGCAAATAAATGTAAATCAAAAACACTTAATCTACTCTTATTAATAGAAGGAGAATAAAACTTTTTGTAATTCACCCAATCATATTTAATGAAAAAAATCAAATCTTTACACTCTATTTCATTATTCAATTATAGCCTATCTTTAAAATACAAATTTAAATAAAATATATGCAATTATTATATTCTATGAGAGTTATCTAAGAAGTTGGATTACATAGGCTAGTGACCTAGTGTATATCTATACTAATATATAAAATAATATGTAAAATTGAACACTTTTAATAAACACACTGATTCCAGTTCTCCTAATAACCAAATTAGAACTCTTACGATTTAGTCGAGTCATGTCTAAATCAAAACAAATTAATGGTGTCTCAAGAATGGAAGACACCATTAAATGCACAACTAACACTCAACTAAATATACATGAATACACATCAAATCGAAACAAAAGAATGAAAGAAAACAATGGCACGCTGAGCCGAAGTGTTTATAGCATCTCTTTGTCCTTCTACCAAAATCGACCCAACACAGAAGAACACATGACCTACATATTTAATAAGAAAAATGTTAGCAATAAATGTTACTGGTCTGAAACATAAAAAGTACAAGCCGGCAAGTGGAAATTGATTTTCAGAAAGAAAGAAAACTGTACATAGTCTCTATAGGTACACTCAAAGGGCATCTACTAAGGAACTATCAAGCTGTAGACTCATCTTGAACTGTACTAATGCTATGTCACTCTCGGCAATAATTGGTCTCACTGTTGGAAAAAAGCACATAACCAAAGCTCTCTCTAAACCTCCATATAACTCCTAACCCAGAGCACAAGGGCCAAGTACTTTCAAGCAATAGCCTTTAATACCCTCTAATACCACAAGTCTAGACATGTGTTGTAAACAATAGTGCCCATCTACTTCACGCCTCTCCAAGTGTGAGGAAGCTCAACATGTAAAGATGTTCGGATCCCTCCTGGTATGACCTACATATGTACCTGCTCATGGTATGCGCAAGGTCAAAATCACCAAATCTTGACTCACTCAAAACTCGACAAAAATTATTTATAAGGTTGGGAAGGCAACATGAGGTAGAGCTAAGTTTGAAAACAACACAAGAGATCTCATCCTTGAGGGTTATTAATTACGAAAGTAAAATACGTCTAAATGACTCGTGTTAAATGGGAGTCCAATAAAGCAACCACACAACATGTCCTACGATTTGGAAATCAAATTCACAATAGAAAAGAGTGATAAATTTGAGAAGAGTCCTAATGGACGCTGTGGTCAAGCTCCAAGCATATCGGCTCATCTACGGCGAGCTCGGACTCCGGAACCTACAACGAAGCCCATTTCTAAGTAAAATGGTGACAACTCTGTATGATCCATGATCGTGTTGTGCACTCACATCAGCAGTAATATCAACTCGACAAAGAAACAATGCAAAACAAATAAATGAATAAACGCACAGTACACAAGTCAAGACATGACAAACAATAAATAAATAAATAAAACAAATCAAATAAATAAAAGAATAATAGCTAAGAATAATAGTGGACGAGTAACATCCAAAATAATAAAAAATAAAAAATAGCATTTTCAATACCCATGAAAAGAATTAAATAACTAAATAATGAATAATAGACAAATAAACAAATAATAACTAAATAAACTCATCAATGTATAGATGAATAATAAATACGTAAAAGTAAATACAACACTAATCATGAATAACGATAATAATATAATTAACACTAAATAAATAATAACATACCCAAGAGTGAACAATTAATTAATTAATATTTGATAAACATAAATAAGATTAATATTAATAAGTAAATTTGTCATCAATACTAATAACTAATTATATAATCATGCATCATGTATGACAAATAAATAAATAACAAGATATGAACAATAATGAATAAATAAACAAATAAATCAACAAATAAATAAAAAATAAAGAAAAACACTTACAATATCAAATATTTCAAATAATGTGAAAATGCATCTAAATTAACATAAAGAGTTTTGAATTACCGAAAAAGATAAAAAAAACAAATGAAAATAGTCGAAAATGGACTCAAATGACCCATTGAACCAACTGGGGTGAATTGATTGAGTCAAACCGAGTCGACTTGGCTGAGTCAACTGATTGGGCTGGGCTAGAGTCGGTGGACATAGACATGGGCACGGTCATGACTGAGGGATTTTTGGGCAAGTGAGAAGGGTAAACGGGCAGGTAGTGCCCTTTGTCAGAAAACTCTAAAGGCAACAAGGTAAGGGTCCCCGCTAGTCCCGATCAATGGCCAAGGCAATGGGGAGCATGTCTGTGGTAGTGACTTATGAAGTCCAACCTTTGGCTGGCTGGAAAGAGGGGAAATCACCGTAGAGGTAGGTGGAATTGCCCGCGACAATTCTGGCAGTGATGGTCAAAGGGGCTAGTCTTAAAATGTCGACCATCGAGTGAGGAAGGTGTCTGAGGTAATGATCGATCAATAGTGTCTGACCAGTGACCGGTGACTAATTAGAAAATGGCCAGAAGGTGGGGAAAATGCCTATAGGAAGTGATGATATCGCTGGCAGCAATCGCGACCACGATGATGGTCGGGGCCTACTCAAAATATTGGTCTCAACAAGGGAAATCGATCAGGGTGGTTGGCCTTGCCGGCGTTGAACAATTGTGAGATCTTTTAACTTAGTCCCACATATAATACTTACTGAGAGAAGATCCAATTTACAAGTGGGAATGAACTATAGATCTTTAACTTCGGTTAACCATTTTAAAGAAATGACTTAGGCCCATTAGTTTGCACATTGGGCTGGGTCGTTACAAATGGTATCAAAGTATTATGGATCCATGTTAGATGATGGGTTGGACTATGAACGTTGGCTAAGATTTCAGTCACATGCCATGGAAGGTCGTGGGTTGGGGCTAGTAACGGGCCAAGTGTAGGAATTTCGGGGACGAAATTTCTTACGGTGGATAGATTGTGAGATTCTTCAACGTAGTCTCATATTTAATACCTATAGAGAGAAGATCTTGTTTATAAGTGGGAATGGTCTATAAATTTTTAACTTAGTTAACCACTTTAAAGAGATGATTTAGCCCATTATATTGCACTTTGGGTTGGGTCGTTACAAATGATATCAGAGCAACCTCGTTCAATATTAGATGATGGGATGGACTATGGACATTGGCTAGGCTCTCGGTCACGGGCCATTGAAGGTCGTGGGTCACGGGCCATGGAAGGTCGTGGGTTGGGGCTAGCAACGGGTCAAGTGTAGGAATTTTGGGGACAAAATTTCCTAAAGTGGGTGGATTGTAAGATCCCTCAACTTAGTCCCACATCTAATACCTACTAGGAAAAGATCCTATTTATAAGTTGGAATAGACTATAGATCTTTAACTTCAGTTAATCATTTTAAAAAATGACTTAGGCCCATTAGTTTGCACATTGGATTGGGTCATTACAAATGGTATCAGAGCAATCTAGATTCGTGTTAGATAATGAACTAGACTATGGACATTCGCTAGGCTCTCGGTCGTAGGACATGGAAGGTCATGGGTCATGGGCCATGGAAGGTCATGGGTTGGGGTTAGTAACAGGTCAAGTGTAGAAATTTCGGGGACGAAAGTTCCTAAGGTGGGTGGATTGTTGCATCCCTCAACTTAGTCCCATATCTAATACCTATTAGGAGAAGATTCTGTTTATAAGTAGGAATGGACTATAGATCTTTAACTTGAGTTAACCTTTTTAAAGAGATGAGTTAAGCCCGTTACGTTACACTTTGGCCTGGGTCGTTACAAAAATGACCCAAAGACGAGAGTGGCAGTGTAAATCAACAAACAAAGTGGCATTGCCGATGGCAACTGTGGCTGCGCGAGAGGAGGATGTAATACCCCGATTTCGGTTCACTTAAGAACCAAATCAAAAATGCTACGATCAAGTCGAGTCATGTTTAAAGCTATCGGTCGGTACGACTCGATCGATCAACTAGATCGAAACAACCTTCTTGGTGTCATGAGATTGGAAGACATTGTCAAATAAATATCAAAATACATTAAATATAAATAAATGCAAGAAAGAAAATCTTAGGTTGAGCTCAAGTGTGTGTAGCATTTATCTGTCCTTCCGCCGAAGTCGATACAGGATTTGAGAGACCTACATATATTATAAGAAAACCGTCAGTAATGAATGTTACTGGTCCGAAAAATAACTAATACAATCTGGCAAATGGGTATTCCATTACCCACGAAAACATATGAAACTTCAAGAATGCCTCACACCGGGC
>JAVDBV010081689.1:0-13275 GCA_032619315.1 Piper longum | reverse complement strand
ACTATGATATTATTAATAGTTATTATTAATTAGTATTAAGTATTTGTTTGTTTATTTATTTATTTATTGAATTATAATAGATTTATTTATTTATTTATATTTTTACTAACACGATGATATATTGGTAATTACTCGTGTCTACCTGTATATTTATATAATATTATTATACTATTTGTTTATGATTAGAGTATTGTTCATATTTATGTACTTATGATTTATCTAATTATCTACTAATGTATTTTCTTTGTTAATTTATTTATTTATTATTAATTGTTATAGTGTATAGATTTGCGTGCTACATGTGTATTTATAGGTTTGTTAGTATTGTTTTCTATGTTGTGATGTATTGATGATATGAGCACACACCACAATCATGCATTATGTAGAAACATTAGTATTTTACTTAGCGTACTTAGAAGTGGGTTCCAGTGTAGGCTTCGGAGTTCGAGCTCGCCGTAAATGTGCAGATACGCTTTGAGCTTGGACCACGGGTCCGTAGGACTCTCTCCCTCTCGGCTTGACTATTTGCGTGTATGGTTTAATCATATTTTAGACATATGATGACATCGAAAGCGTTTTATCGGAAGCTTCTGATGTCAGGCCATTTAGCCGTGTTTTTCCACATGTTTAATAAAACTACAAGGATGAGATCCCTTGTTGGTTTTCGAACTTAAGCTCTAGAAATGTATGATATCAGCCTCTTCCCTAAGCCTATTATATAAGTACGCGCTGTTTTACGGATTTCACGAATAAGAGAATGAGTGGTACGAAGATATGTTTGGACCGTGCTAGTACTCCTTCAAACCATGAGGTAGTACGGGTGTATGATGGTACTGCATAATGCAGCGCATTTCCAAAATATGGGGCACTAACTTAATTGTTCCTTTTGCCATTCGAATACAGTGGAGGGTGATATGGAAGGTGTGAGGGCGTAAGCGCTGTATGTAAGTATGATTATGATTATGAGCTGTGCATGCGAGCCGTCATATGTTTAACTTTGTTTGCTTACTGCCCGGTGTGAGGGATTCTTAAAGTTTTATATGTTTTCATGGGTAATGGACTACCCATTTGCCAGATTGTATTAGTTATTTTTCGGACCAGTAACATTCGTTACTGACGGTTTTCTTAAAATATATGTAGGTCTCGCAAATCCTGTATCGACCTCGGCCAAAGGACAGATCAATGATACACACACTTGAGCTCAACCTAAGATTTTCTTTCTTGCATTTATTTATATTTGAGGTATTTTGATGTTTATTTGATAATGTCTTCCATTCTCATGACACCAAGAGGGTTATTTCGATCTAGTTGATGGATCGAGTCATACCAACCGACATCTTTAAACATGTCTCGACTCGATTGTAGCATTTCTGATCTGGTTCTTAAATGAACCAAAATCGGGGTGTTACAGTTGCGGCGTTTAGTATCCGTTTGGGATTTTGTAGGTACATCATAGGAATTTTAGATCACTCGATTTATGCCCCTGTGTGCCCAGTTTGATTCAGATCAGTGTTCGAGGCCCATTTAGCCTTCTTACCTCGATTCCCTCCTATAGAGTCAATTTCAGGACTCGAGTCAGTTTCGAGTTCGGACGGTCTCGATCCTAACTTTCTGTCCATATCTATAATGTATATACCCATAGGTGGGCCCCACTAGTCCACGAGCTGTCGAGCGTCCAGATCGTGCCACGTGCCAAGATCAGATCTGTTCAATCAACCCACTTCCGTTCGCCGCCGGAGAGTCTCCGCGTCGCCCCCGGCCACCGCACCTACACCCACATGACCGCCTCGCGATTGGCTTTCCAGTCGTACCTGTCATGACCACCGGCGCTGCCGGAGTCGCCGTCGGTGAGGGAGTTTTTGGAGTCGATTTTTACCACCGCCGCCACCCGTTCGAGCCATTTTCCGGCGCCGGCGAGCAACCACTGGCCGATCCAACCACCCACACAGCTTCCCCTCACTTTGATCTACATTTTGAACATACATCGACCACCTCCATGGCCACGATCACCGCCGGCGACGTCGCGACACACGGCGGCGATGCCGCCTGTTTTCGGCCATTTTCCGGCCAGCCAGTAGCCGGACTCCTCCGATCGCCACCACCATGACGTTCCCCATCCTCTCCTCTGTCGATCCGGACCGGCGGTCATCCTAGCCGCGCCGCCTTCGACGTTCTCCAGCGATGGGCACCGCCGCCCCTGTTCGGCCTGTCTACCCGGTTCGTGTCCACGTGCCCGTGATCATGTCCAATGACCGCGACCGCATCCACTGGGCATGTCCGAGCCCGTCTGCCCTGTTCAGGTCCGCGCAGTTATCAATGAGTTTATTATTTATCTAATTATCAATGAGTGTAGTTTCTTGTATATTTATTATTTATTATCTAGTATTATTATGTCTCAGTTTGCGTGCCAAGTGGTTAATTATAAGTTTGTTAGCATTGCTTCCTTTATGAGGATGTATTGATGATATGAGCACACACCACGAGCATGCATCATATAGACACATTAGTTTTTACTTAGCATACTTAGCAGTGGGTTCCGATGTAGGCTTCGGAGTCTAAGCTCGCCGTAGATGTGCAGATACGCTTGGAGCTTGGACCATAGGTCCGTAGGACTCTCTCCCTCACTGCTTGACTATGTAGAGTTTGATCGCATTTTATACGGAGGACGACATCGGCGGAGTTTTATCGGATCCCTCCGATGTCGGGTCATTTAGCAGTGTTTTATATGCAAGTTTAATAAAACTACAAGGATGAGATCCCTTGTTGGTTTTCGAACTTTAGCTCCAGAAATCTATTATACAACCCTCATCCCTAAGCCTATTATATAAGTACGCGCTGTTTTACGGATTTCACGAATAAGAGAATGAGTGGTACGGAGATATGTATGGACCGTGCTTGTACTCCTTCAAACCATGAGGTAGTGCGGGTGTATGATGGTACTGCGTAATGTAGCGCATTTACGGAATATGTGGCACTAACTTAATTGTTCCTTTTGCCATTTGAGTACAGTGGCGGGTGGTATGGAAGGTGTGAGGGCGAAAGCGCTGTATGTATGTATGATTATGTTTATGAGCCGTGCATGCGAGCCGGCATTTGTTTAAGTATGTTTGCTTATTGCCCTGTGTGAGGCATTCTTGAAGTTTCATATATTTTCGTGGGTAATGGAATACCCATTTGCCAGATTGTATTAGTTATTTTCGGACCAGTAACTTTCGTTACTGACGGTGTTCTTATAATATATGTAGGTCTCGCAAATTCTGTATCGACTTCGGCGGAAGGACAGATAAATGCTACACACACTTGAGCTCAACATAAGATTTAATTCCTTGCATTTATTTATATTTTATGTATTGTGATATTTATTTAACAATGTCTTCCATTCTCATGACACCAAGAGGGTTATTTCGATCTATTTTATGGATCGAGTCTCACTGACTAATAATATTAAACATGTCCCGACTCGATCGTACCATTTTTGATCCGGTTCTTAAGTGAACCGAAATTGGGGTGTTACATGACAGATTGTCCCCGGAGATGAAGGCCGGCCTAAATTAGTGGCGGCGAGAATAGTGCAATATGAACAGTTTTGACAAAGGTAGGTGAAGAAATCCGGCCGGCGTGGGCCGCAATCGGAATCCAATCTGTTTGGGAAGGGTCTCTGGAGGGTTGAGGGTGCCTAATCAAACACCTAATAATGCGATTCCGGCATTGCCGTTGCTGAGTAGTAGCCGAGGGTGGTTAGTGAGGAACCATTGAAGGACGGCGGAGCTAGTCGGTGGCGGTTGACGGTGGCCGAAGGCGAATGAAGCGCAGTCACGATCAGGATCAAATTGATGACTTTAGGCGATGATTGTGGCCAGATCAAGACAACAATGGCCAAACGTCATAGTCGGGATCGAAGATGGTGCGGAGGTGAGTCGATTCACTGTTGTAGTATGGCCGGTAGTTCTCGGACGGTGATGAACACTGTGTCGAAAAATACCTGATTACAGCTCTATTTTGGAGAAGGTTGAGGAAAAAGAAGATGCCAGTTTTGTAAATATGGGTTGACTCGACACCGGTTCGAGTTGCAAAAATAATATCAACTCGAAATAAATCTTTAAAAATAATTAATTTAATGAGATACGAGTTAAGTGGCTAAAATAATAGATTAATAAATTATTACACTAAATTACATTAATTAGTAAAATAACCGTAATACTAGATAGTGGATAATTAATCGGATTTTTACAAGCGGTTAAATTAAATCGAATGGTTGATAATTTATAATCGTATAAAATATAAATTTTATGAAATTAAATAAATTAAAATAATTGAATGAAGATATCCTTAAATTAAGATAATACAAATTACTTAAAGAATATACCAAAAATAGTAATTAAATTCCTAGTTAGAAATTAATAATTATCATATTAATTGTCAAGTGAGAATTGTAATGGGGATAATTAATTTAAAATGCTAAAAAGGACTTAAATGATTATGTCACATGAATAATTAATTATATCACTAGAATTATTGAAAATTAAATATATAATGTGGCATATTATATATTGACGAAATTTACTAGTTATATTACTCATGTAGTGCATGCATTTTCTGTGAAAATAAAATTGTACTTACGTATAATTTTATATTTTCATTCAGATTAGGATCGTGGTCGCAGTGTGAGATTATTTACAAACTAGGTCCGTATAGTTATCGAAATGTTGTATATTCCTTTTTATCGGCCCTGGTCGGCCTGAGCCGAGATTCGACTACCATGCACCGTGTACAACCGGGGTTAAGGAATTGACCAAGTCTAACATAGGGCCAAAATTTTAATTATAATAATTAATGGAGTGTAGCGGAGTGTCTCCCCGCATAATAAGAAATGGAGTGTAGCAGAACGCCTCCCCGTATGATAATGAATGGAGTGTAGCGGTGTGCCTCCCCGCATAACAATAATAGGAGTGGAGCGGAAAGCCTCCCCGCATAATAATAATAATAATAGAAGTGTAGCGGAATGCCTCCCCTCATAATAAAAAGACTTTGGAATAGGGAGTATATTTGACTTAGTTCCTTAATTATACGGGTTAGCGGTTTTATCACTAACGTGGAATTGCCTCCGCAGGTGTGCAGGTACTGGAATAGATTGAGTGCGGGGTTGGTGTATCTTTTACCAACCATGTTTTGGAGAAAATGATAATGCATTTGAGTTCATTTTTATTTATTTGAGTTACAAATGTGGCTATGGGAAATGGTCTAAGACTGTGGAACAATTATTGTTATGTCTTGTTTAAAATATAGTTACTTTGAATGAGTCATACGTGTGGTTTGATTTTTAAATAACACCCGACTGGCTAGGCCCACACTATTGTGGAAAATGGCGGGTCGTTACAAAATTGGTGTGCAGCCCTGGAACACTCTTCCAATTCCAGTACCTTAGGCCCGAGCTTAATCGGCGTTGTTCCACTTGATTGGCCCCTGGCCTAGCCATGGATTAATTTACCCATGAACCTTATAGTGCAAGGGACAACCTATATAAATTTTAGCCCACTTGAACATTGTTAGGCCTTTCCGAAAAATCTTATGGTATGCCCAATCTATTAAAAACTATAGAATTGATTAAAGCGAACAAAGTGAACATGGAACCAAATCCTTAATTAAGTTATCCAAGAAGTTTTAACAATAGACTCTAGCCCTAATTTAGATAATTAAGTGATGTTAAGCGTTCAACTTGTGTGGAGGATTTGCCTTGTTTTGTATGCTTATGTGAGCCGATTTTTATTCAGTTCCATCTCCATACTAGGCATAGATGGTGAGCTCATCGACTAGAATACGGAGCTCTACATATATAATTCTGCATGACTCTCCATTACTTGATCTCTGCTTGACTCCTTCTTCGTCGAGTTTAACCGTGTTTTAGTCGTAGGACCACATCAGCAGTAATTTATGAAATCCCTCCAATGTCAGCCCATTTGGCAGTATTTTCTACACATGTTAAACAAAACTACAAGGATGAGACCCCTTGTTAGTTTTCAAATTGAAGCTCCAGAAATATATGATGCAAGCCTCTTCCCTAAACATATTATATAAGTATGCACATTTTTATAAATTTCAGGAATAAGAGAATGAGCGGTATCGAGATATGTATAGTTTGCACTAGTAGTCCTTCAAATCCTAAGGTAGTGCAGTTTATGAGGGCACAACGTAACGCTACCCAGTTCGGGAATTCGTGGTTCTAACTTAACTGTTTATTCTGCCACTCGAGTACTGTGGAGGGTGCAATATGGAGGATGTGAGGGCAAAGGCGTTGTATCTATGAATATGAATATTAGCCATGCATGTGCACTGACACTTGTTTAAATATGTTTACTTTCCACCCGGTGAGAGGCAATTATGAAGTTTCATAAGTTTTCATAGGTAATGGAATACCCATTTGCCAGCTTAATATTTTATCAGTACTTATTCAGACCGGTAATCAAATTTATTTGATTATTGATGTGGTTTTTTATTATATATAGGTGAGATTCCCTAGCGTTGGATGACCTAATTGCATGGATCAAATGGCTTTGTGGCAGTAGTGGCGGGGGGCCTATGTTTTGTTTTTGGCTTTAGACTACGTATTTTGTGGTTCACTATATGATAGGCATATGCCCTAACTATGTGAACCTTGTTTGATTCACATGTTTGTTATGATGATTGTGCTAGCACGTATTGTCTTCATGTTATTATATTTTAATGTAGAGTTATGTAAAGACTCGGAAAAAAATAAAAAAATAAAAAAATAAATATAAAAAAAAATAACGTTCGACATGGTGGGATCGAACGTAGGGAAATATAATCCTTTTCATTTAAAATAATTGTCGTTGGTTGGTTAAGTATGATTGACCCGTTTAACCAGTTAAGTAAACCATCCTAGTTAACCGTTTAAACCAATTAAGTTAAACGTATTTGGCTACCCAATTACCCAGTTAAAGGAATTACCGTGAAGGGGTGCTTCCACGTACCCTAGCCGTATTTTATTTCATTATAAAAATGGGGTAAAAGAGGAGGGGCGTCACCCTCATTTGTTCCTTCGGATTGGCGCCCCTTCCTCCTTGCTTGGGTATTTTTCCTTTCTTCTTCTTCTTAGTAATTTACACGTGTGTACATTTATAAGAGATAATAAGCTTGCTAATCATGGAACTAAAGTCTCTAATCAACAAAGCAAGAAATAAAACTCGAAGTTGTCCATGATGAACTATCAGAGTTTGGTCAAGGTGGGTGACCATAGGAAGAAATCCAGCCGGAGTGGGCAGCAATCGGAGTCCAATCCAGTTGGGAAGGAGCTCTGGAGGGTTGAGGGTACTTAATCAAACATTTGATCGGAGTAGCAACGCTTGCCGGCGGCGGAATCGGCGACACAAGCATGGGCGGCGAAATTACCGAAATTGCTATAATCGGGCAATTCCGGCGTCGCCATGGCCGGAGGTGGACAGGGAGGAACATTAATGGCATGGTGGAGCTGGTCGGTGGCGGTCGACGATGATTGACAGCGGCCGGAGGCGAACGAAGTGCAGTTGACTTTGGGCAATGATTTTGGGCATAACTTAGTCGGGATCGAAGTTGGTGTGGAGGTGAGTTGATTGACGGTGGTGGCTTGGCAGGTGGTGGCTTGACGTCGACGAACAGTGCATCAGAAAACACATGATTACAGCCCGGTTTTGGAGAGAGTTGGGGAAGAAGAAGATGGTAGTTTCGTAAATATGGGCTAACTCGACATGGTTCAAGTTAAAATAATATTAACTAATGGTAAATCCATAAAAATAATTATTCTAATGAGTTGTGATTCAAGTGGCTAAATTAATAAATTAATATATGGAAGTAGCCACAAATAAAAAAATACAGTCGTGATAGACAGTTAATAATTAATTGGCTTGTTACAAGTGGTTAAATTAAATCGATGGGTTAATAAATTATAATCATATAAAAATCTAACCTTTATTAAATTAAATAAATTAAAATAATTGTATTAAGAATATCCTTACATTAGAATAATACAAATTAGTAATTAAATTCTTGGTTATAAACTAATAATTATTTTATTAATTGTCAAGGGAGAATTATGATTTAGATAAGTAACTTAAAATGTGAAGAATGACTTAAAGGAGCATGTCACATGAATAATCAATTATCACAATAGAATTATGGAAGATGAAATATTTAATATGGCATATCATTTAGTTACATGTAGGTTCATGAAAATAAAATTATACTAATGTATAATTTTATGCTTTCACTCAGATTAGGGTTAGCAAATCACAGTCGAATAAAATCTTAAGTCGGTACATATAATGGGTAGAACGTCATATTTTCCTTCTTAGCAGCTTACGTCGGCTTGAGCTCAGATTCGATTACCATGCACCAAGTGCAACCGGGGTCAAAGAATTTACATCGTCCGACACAAGGCTGTATTATGTATTTAAATTGTGTATTGCATCGAATTGTTTTCGAGTAATGATTGCCGCCCCATAAAAAGGATACGGCCGGGGTGAGCGAGGCACAACGAATCCTCCATCGCATTGGAGTGCAGTGATAGCCTCCCCATAAAAAGATATGGTTGGGGTGTGCGAGGCACTGGCACTAGAATTATTAGTGAGAGCTTCCCTACAAACGGGGTGTAGCAATCACCTGAGTGGAGTGATAGTCTCCCCACAAAAATGCTACGTCCGGGGTGTGAATGCTCTGGCACTAGAGTGCGGTGATATCCTCCCCATAAAAAGGCTACGGCCAGGTTGTGCGAGGCACTGTCACTAGAATTGGTAGTGAGAGCTTCCCCACAAATGGGCTATGGCAATCACCTCAGTACAGTGATAGCCTCCCCACAAAAAGGCTATGGCCGGGGGTGTGCGAGGCACCAGCACTGGAGATGGTATTGGTAGGTTCCCTACAAAAAAGGCTACGGCCGGGGTGTTCGGATCACTGCGGATACCTTCTCCGCATTGTTTTGGAGTATAGCAGTATCGCTCCACCGTACATTAAAATGAACATAGGGAATTAGTAAAATGTACTTGACTTGTTTTATTTATTATACTAATTAGTGTTGTAATCACTAACACGGAATTACCTCCGCAGGTGTGCATATACAAACTTAGGGGAGAGAAACCATTGACAACGAGAGCATGGAACAAGATAAATATTGGGACTCCCTTTTAATTTTTATTGAGAAATATGTGTGGCTATTGGGAAAAGGTCTGAGACAGTGAGAACCAATCTTTATACATTGTTATTAAATTGTTATAATTCAATAACTTGGTAGTTTGTTTGAGTAACACCTAGCCATCTAGGCCCACACTAACTAATTGAAAAATGGCGGGTCATTACAAGTTATAAATCTTTTGGCAAGGCTAACAATTGTCACCATGGAATATAAGCCTAGAGTCATGGAACATGACGGGGAGCCAAGTCAGATACATGAAATCTATTTGGCTGCAATTGTTTGTGTCATAGAGTAGCGTGGGTGGAGGAGCTTATGATTCACATCACTTGAAGACCAACGTGAAGTCCGGGTAGTAGGGTTTGATGCCCTAATACTCAATGATGCTGTATAATACTCAGATGCTTTAATTATTGCTCGCGTAGAGTATGTAGAACAAATAATCATGACCCTTGTTTAAGTGCTTGCATCATCTTCATATAACTAATAAGAAGACCCACGCCAATCATTTAAACTAAGTAGTAAGAATATGACATACGCAACAACATGCAACCTCAAAACTGTAGCAAGGGTGTGCTTCTTCTAGTTGGCAGTGATCATCAAATTTCTGAAATCACCGCTCATAGTCGTAGGAGTGGTTGTATCTCTGTTACGACTAAGGATGGTCATTTAGTAATCCTTTTTAGTATGAATTTGCACGCATTCTATGTAAACCAAGCCAGGTGTATGCCTTAAGCCTCCACAGAGGGTTGAGATCCACTTCCATAAAGTTTGTACATGATAGCCCACCGAGTAGCTTCCAGATTAGAATATTACAATTCAGTCTATCCCTTAGGGCTGAATTGGGGTGTTATTACAGCTTGATATCAGAGCCAACCTCTTTGACTTTTAAGGCCGGCACACATTCGGGATGCGTGTGTTGTATGCACATGTATATGTTGTATAATATGCCTGCAAGATATGTTGTATGCTTGTATGTTGTATGTGGTCTTTGAAGACCCACAAATAATAATAATAATAATAATAATAATAAAAAATATTCGACGCGATAGGATCGGACGTTGGAAAATTAATATTTCTATTTAAATTATTTACCCGCTATTCGGTTAATTATTAATTACCGGTTAAGTGAACCATACCATTTACCCATTTACCCGACTAACTTAAATACGGGCAAAGTGTGTTTTCACGTACCCTAGCCGTCATTTCATTATGTAAGGAGAAGGGGGGGCGTCATTCACATTATTTTCCTTCGGACAGACGCCGGCTTCCTCCTTGCTCGGGTAATTTTTCTTATTTTCTTCGTCATGATTTTCATGCGTTGTATATATTGAATTGATAATAAGCTCTGAATGGTTATTTCAGAATGGACCTGACAGGCCATAATTTCATAATGGACATGTCACAATGGACGTGATAGCCCATAAGCTTTGAATGGACATGTCAGAATGGACCTGACAGGCTGTAAGTTCATAATGGACATGTCAAAATAGACCTGACAGCCCATAAGGTCTGAATAATCATATTCGAATGGACCTGACAGACCATAATTTTAAGATGGATATTTTAGAATGGATCTGACTGACCATATGTTTTCAATGGTCATGTCAGAATGGACCTGACATGCTGTAAATTCTTAATGGACATGTCAGAATGGACTGGACAACACATAAGCTCTGAATGGGCATATCAGAATGGGCCTGACATGC
Source organism: Piper longum (assembly GCA_032619315.1). Lineage (NCBI taxonomy): Eukaryota > Viridiplantae > Streptophyta > Magnoliopsida > Piperales > Piperaceae > Piper > Piper longum. The sequence continues at coordinate 2,388 of JAVDBV010081689.1, read as the reverse complement.
CATGATTTTAATAATGGACTTGTCAAAATAGGCCTGACAACCCATAAGCATTGAATGGTCATATCTAAATGGAGCTGACAGGCCATAATCTTATAATGGACATGTCAGAATGGACCTGACAACTATGAATCCTAGAATGAACTGAGAGATATTGAATAGGGTTTTTGTTGACTTGTTTTATTTAATTATAATGCTTAATCACTAACATGGAATTGTCTCCGTAGGTTAGCAGCAGAAACTAAAGATTAAGAGATGACTGGGTGGTTTTCTACCAACTTAGGTGGCGAACAGATAATAAGTGAACTTCCCCTTTTACTTTTCTGGTGTTATAAATGTTGCTATAAGAAACGGTCCAAGACTGTTGGATAATTATTTCATACATTGTCATATGAAACATAAGTTCTTTTGTAAGTTAGAAATGGTAGACTTATTTGCTTTAATATTATTCATGTAACATTTTAAGTAACACCCATTCCGGTTAGGTTTGGTCGTTACAGGGTTGGTTTATTAAATTTTAAGTAACACCTGGCCAGCGAGGCCCACAATATTGTTAAAAATGGTGAGTCGTTACAGGTGGTACCCGAGCACGGTTTCTCACAAGCTCACATCTTATGACTCGAGTACCTTGTTGAAAAGTACAGTCATCATCTTTTCCCATTATTACCTATTATTAATTTATTAACAAATTCATTCGCTAACATGACTAAGTCATCACTTCAAAGGAAAGCGCATATTTAATAATACATAAAAGGAAAAAAAATCTTTGACTCTTCAGATAGCAGACGCCCACAGACAGTCAAGCCAATCATCGTAGTCAGACTCGAACATGGAGACTGTGTTGGGCTAGATTCTGACAGCCATACAGGGACTAGCGCAGGCTTCAGAAAATACAAATTCTGTCGTTCAGAATATGGTTCAGTGGTTAGTATGAGTGGTAGCAAATAATGGAGCCATGAACTCGACAGCAGGTCCTAGTAAAGTCCAAGATGGTGATCAGAGGAGTGCCCAAGGGCGGACAGGGTTAGCTGACCACGCGAGTGAGGGGAGCATCCAAACCCAGTGCCACCGGTAGTCTGACAAGTGGTGCTGCCAGCTATTGATGATAGTGACCGATACACTGTGGAAAAGTTCTAAAAGAATGGAGCTGAGGTTTTCATTGGAAGGACTGATCCAATGAAGGCGAACAGCTGGATAGACATTACCGAAAAGTATTTAGGGCTCTATCAGTGCCCCACCACCATCATATGAGGCAATGGAGTTGTTTGGTGTTGGTTGTCAAGCTTTTTTGACTAACTCAGAGAAGTCTAAGTCCAAATCCAATGAGTTGTTCATGATTCCGGTGGTAGCAGAGTTTCCAGACATATTCCCATATGAACTTCCAGGGTTACATCCTAAGCGGGCAGTGGAGTTTGGCATTGACCTGGCACCTAGAGTAACACCAATCTCTAAGGCACCATACCGCATGGCTCCGGCAGAACTCAAAGAGTTAAAGAGTCAACTGGAAGAGGTGTTGTAGGCAGGTTTCATCAGACCAAGTACTTCACCCAGGGAAGCCCCTATTCTTTTTATAAAGTAGAAGGATGGGTCACTTCGACTGTGTATTGACTATCGCTATGTCAATTAATTGATAGTCAAGAATCGGTACCCCTTACCGAGGATTGATACCTTATTTAATCAGCTGAAAACAGCTAGAGTATTTTCTAAAATAGACTTGTAGTCTGGATATCAACAACTGCGAGTAAAAGAACCGGATATACAGAAAACGGCTTTCCGAACTTGGTATGGGCGTTATGAGTTTCTTTTCATGCCTTTTGGTCTAACAAATGCACCAGCAACCTTTATGTCACTTATGAACACGGTGTTCCACGCATACTTTGTAACGACCCGCCATTTTTCAATTATTTAATTGGGCCTAGATGGCCAGGTGTTACTTAAACAAACTAATAAGTTCCTGAATGTTAAAAATTTAACAACAATGCTTAAGCTTTGTTCCCACTGTCTATGACCGTTTCCCATAGACACATATATAAATCAAATAAAATTAAAAGGGAGTCCTCATATTTATCTTGCTCCATGCTCTGGTTGTCAACGGCTTCTCCCACCTCATTTTGTATCTGCACACCTGCGGAGGCAATTCCGCGTTAGTGATTACAACACTAAGTAGTATAATAGATAAAACAAGTCAAGGACATTCTACTAGTTTTCTACGTTCATTTTAATATGCGGTGGAGCGATGCCGCTATACTCCAAAATGATGCGGAGGAGGTATCTGCAGTGATCCCCACAACCCGGCCATAGCCTTTTTTGTGGAGAGGCTACTACTACCATCTCCAGTGCCAGTTCCTCGCACACCCCGGCCGTAGCCTTTTTTGTGGGGAGGCTACCACT
>JAVDBV010081678.1:0-10955 GCA_032619315.1 Piper longum | reverse complement strand
GCAGCGGCGGCGGCGACAAAGGGCGGCTGGGGTTTCGGGTAAAAGGGGGAAATGTCAGGATGGAAGGAAAAACACGTTGGGTGGCAATTTCGTAAATAAAACTTGACTCGACTCCGTCTCGAGTCAAAAATAATAACTAACGCGTAATAAATCCTAAAAAAAAATCTAGAAAAATCTGGAATAATCCTATAAAATAAAATAAAACACACAACATCCAAATGACATGCTCTATAACTAATAACCCATCCAAAACTACCCATAACACATCCTAACGTGGTAAATGGCCTAAAACTATTTCTACGGTCACAAAATGAAAAAAATCTAAAGTCGTCAACTGTATGCTCTCATGCATTCTGATAACTCATTCTCTGCTCATTCATCTCATTATCATCACATCCTCGCTACACATGACCCTCACAGCTCAAACACGTGACCGGCATCGGCTCAGTACACGTGTTCCGAAATATACTCAACTCGAACCGACGGCTAAACCGATCGGCTAACGAATATAAAACCTCTGACTCGAATCACGGGTTTTACAGCAAATGCCTACATTGAAGACCTTCACTTTCTAAAAGTTGACAACTACATGTGCATCTACTGTCTGCTCCGTGGTAAGTAACATGTGTAACCAGATCTTTAGTATTTGTATAACATGTTACATCATACTGTTCAACATCCTCATCTAATTTCTTACGAGATGAGCAACAAACCAAACTGAATTGTAATTCATCTTGAAACTTAGAAAACATTTTCTCACTATAAACCTTTGCCATCTTGCTTTCCATTTGGAATAGAGTGACTAATTTGGGGCTTTTATATGAGTTTTCATAAGATTCTTTTGCCTCGTTCAATCTCTATCGTTTGATAGCTCTCTCAAATCTATGTATGAACTCAATAAGGCTATTTTTTTTATTCACATACCTTGAGTAAAATGCATTTTCAGATTCACTTTGTTGCAAACTTCTTATACCAGCCAAAAATATACCTTTACTATACACGGACACCCACGCATGTCGAAGTGCATATATAGATTTTAACCATTCATTTTCCTCTAAGAAATTGTCTTTCACTATTACACTCCATTGTGATTCAAAATCTTCTTTATTTTCAACACCATAAATTAAACTATGGAATGACTCATAAAACTCCCTTCTGTGAGCAATTGCACCTAATTTTTCACTCTCCTTCTTAAGGATATGCCAAATGCACAGATGATGATATGTTGAAGGAAATGACAATTTAATTGCTTTATCTATTGCAGGATCTTGATCAGTTACAATTGCCCCTGGTTGCCTTCCATCCATGCATGTCAACGTTTCAAACAACCACACAAACGACTCAATCTTTTCATTACACAGAAAAGCACATCCAAATGTTATCGTTTGCCTGTGATGGTTTACTCCTGTGAATGGTACAAAACAAGTGCATATTTATTTGTACTATATGTTGTATAAAAAATAATCACATTTGAGAAAAGTTGATAATTTTTCCTTGCAATTGTATCAGCCCAAAAACAATGCTTCAATCTACCCTCATCATCTACTTTATAGGAATAAAAAAAGGAGTCATTTATTTCTTTCATTTCCTCGAAATGTTTCAATAATAATTGGGCATCTATATCCTTTTTCTCTTCTTTACTTTTTGTCTGGGCATTTCTAATATCTGTCTCCGTACAACCAATATTTTCAGCCCCGCCCACTTCTATTTCTAGTATAGACATTAGTTGAGAAGTTTTTATGTTAGCCTCACCAAATGTGTCAATCAAATTTTTGTGCACACTTGTAACCTACCTATGTGACCTGAGAAATTGAATTTTCGATGGTGTCAGGAGTGCATGACTATGTCCTTCTTCAAAATGCATTATCTTCCATCTGCCATCTATTTTTTTAGTTACCCTTATGCGTGCATGACAGTCTTCTCTAAGTATAGGATGACTTCTCTTTTTACCTTTGTGAGGAAGAACTCTCTCTGTCTCATCTTCTCTTATATGGCCTTCTTTAGAACACAGAAACACTTGAGACCATAACTCTTTTGTTTTCTTATGAAAATTTGTACTATGTTTACGCACACCAGATCTAGTCATTTTTGAATAACTACTATATAAGTTGACTGCATCATCTAAGCAATCAAATTCCATTCCAACCTTTGGTTTAAACTCATCTTCTACACTATGATAAACGGTTGTACTAGGTTGACCTAATTCGTGTGCATCATATCCATTATCTTCAAGATTGTCTATTCTTAAAAAATACAAAATTTATATAAATTAAGATTATTTTCAACCAAAAGTGACGCAGTAAACAGAATTTAATGATTCAAACTACTTTGAAGGGTTTAACTCTTACCTGATTGCTCGTCTTCGGTTGGATTTATTATTGCCTGATGGATTTATTATTTATCACTTGACACCCCACTCCTTCAAAACTCATCACTCAACACCCTTCTTATTAACTCCGTTAATTATTGTATAAATGCCCTTTATTTTTATATTTGTAATATTCAGAATTGCTTTGTGAATGAGCCCCTTTGTGTAAATGCTGCTTTCCATCTGTACCATTCAGAACTGCTTTGTGGATGAGTTCCTTTGTGTAAACAATATTCTTGTATTCATTTTGAATGGTATAATAAGTTGCTGGTTAAGTTCTCTTTTCCATATCTGTAACATTCACAATTACTTTTGTGGAAAAAATACAATTCCCGAATGACGGCAAGCATTCAACACACAAAGATAACTCACACTATCTGGTTCTTCCCCTGGTTTTTGCATTTCATGGAAGAGAGCAAGTGCAGCTCTCCCATTTCCATTGATTCCATATCCATAAATGAATGAATTCCAAGATACAACATCGCGGTGCTCCGTAGCTTTGAATACATTGTATGAATCTTGCATATTCCCACACTTTGCATAAGTAGCCACAAGGATGTTTTGTACTGGTGTCTCAGAGTGAGCGTGCAATATGATCAGCATGCAACAAAGCCTTGTTCTAAATCCCAGTAAATTTCATTCATTCTAATAATGAGAAGTGATGACTCTGAAGGTAAAAAAGGCCCAAAAATGAGCAAAAGATTAACAATTCAAAGACAACTCAAATGTGGATTTGATCTGAGAGCAAAAGATTACAATCTCCAAATGATTTTCTATATGCAACAAACATTCACATGTAAGAGCTTTCTCATCAAATCTGTTCATTCAATGCTCTCCCATGTGGTCGGGGCACATCATCTAAAATTAAAAAAAAACAAAGGAAAAATGTTAATATTGTAGTGGTAGTTGTGAAAAATAAATTTAATATATAGTGCAACCATTTCGACGCTTTTCATCTTTTTCTTTTCTCCTAGCCTTTCGAGGTCTCCCTGTTTGATTTCTTACTATGGGAGGGTGAACTATATTCCCCTCTACTTCTGGCCACTCAGATTCATCTACTATTGGATGAATTACATAATCATATGTTTTCTTATAACGTGCAATTGAAAATGCTACATCACAAAACTCTTCCATAATTTTTCTGTCAAACATTATAGCAGCCATGACATGCTTACATGGTAAACCTGAAAGTAACCATTCATGACATGAGCATGTTTTATCCTTCAATGAAACAACATATATCTTGTCCAACTGTCTACACTCGAAATAGCCATCACCACTTGGAATTAAATTCACCATTCGAGCATCACCTATAACAAGTTTAAGCTTCTTTACTATATTTGGACGAATAATAGCTCTCTCACCAAAATTCTTATTTGCCCTTTGTCCAATCGTCTTCATGCACATCTTACGAATTGCTTCAGCTAAGCTAATTATAGGCATCTCCCGTGCTTGCAAAACCATGTTGTTAAATGATTCTGAGAAGTTATTCACCAAAGCAGCATTCTTCACACGAGGGCTAAATACATGTCGTGACCAAGATGACGAAGAAATACTCTCTAAAAAACCATAAGCCGTAGGTTTTATCTTCTTTATGGTAGCCATATGAAGATCAAATTCAGCTCGATTGCAACTTCGTGCAGCTAACCAAAATCTACCCCTCAATGCTCTACCCAAGTGCTTTTTCTTGAAGTTTTCATATAAATGGCGATAACAAAACCTATGATCAGCTGCTGGGATGAGTTCTTCAAAAGCCGACAAAAGTCCCTATAGGGCAAAAGAAAAAAAAAATGTATTAAAGCATATAAATAAACCATGTAAATGAATGAACGTCAAAACAAAAGTATACCTTTTGCCTATCTGACATAAAAGTCCAACCATGTTCTTCTACGGGACCGATTGACATTAGAAGTTGTTGAGAAACCAAGTCCAACTGTCTGCATTTTCTGATTCAACGACGGCAAATGCGATAGGATATAATCCATTATTTCCATCTTGTCTGACAACAGCTAGCAAAATACCTTTCTTTGGACAGCTTAAGTGACATCCATCAAGTCCAATTAGAGGGCGACAACCAACTAAAAATCCCTTCTAAAGGTGAGTATGGAAGTGGTCTTTCAACACTAATCAATGCCCTAGTTCCCGAGTTTGTTTGATACAATGTTGCGCAATAATTGTATAACTTATGATATTGAGCATCAACACATCCATCTATTTTTGCTAATGCCTTTCTTTTCGCCCTATAAACTGATTGCATTGATACAAAAACATTATAAACTCTCCACATATCATTTTGAATTGTTTTAAGCTTTAAATCTCGATCTTCTCGTACTTTTTCCTCTATTTTTGTTACAATCCATTTCGCATTGGCCGTACGATTCCACTCGACTCGTACACAAGTATGCTCTGCTCTTAGTGTCTTTATACAAAATGTGTGTTTATCCTTCAAAACTGAAGCATGCAATCTCCAACGACATCCACTTGATCTATGAGCTTCATTTTTTTTTCTCTTCAAATCAAACCCATTTTTTATTGCAAATTCCTCTACAGTTCTTCTCAACTCAACATCTAAAGGAAACTCCATTCCTATTAATAATCTAGGTTCATCTAGGTCTTCTTCTTGAAAATGTGCATTGTCATCGCTGTTGGAACAATAATCAGACCTCTCCCCTATATTTGACCACATATCCATATCCATGTCATTTGTTTTATCGATCAACTGCTTTCCAACCTCAGTATCCATAACTACATCTACATTTTCAAAATCACTATCCCATGAAGAGTCATCGCTGTCACCAAAGCCTCCATCATCTTCGTTGGCACCTTCATCATTACTATCTATTTCAATCTCTTCACTTGTAAGAGGGAAATGAAAAAAGATGGAGAAGAATAAAAAATATAGTAGGAAAATATCATATTAGTGCACAATTATGAAACACGTCCACTTTTGTATCATATTCTTCATTCATGAAAACTTTAGGTGCTACATATTGACTTGTTTATTGTAACCGCATTAGTGCACAATTATGAAACAAGTAAAAGTAATAAAAGTAAGCTATAAATCAACAAACAACAAAAATAAAAAGGCTCTTACAATTAATGGCCCATACAATCCAAGACAAAAAACTGTTTTGACCACAAACAATCACATTCATGAAGGATGATTTCATGATATGGTGATTTTCATCTCAAGCATAAACAGATCTGTTTTTCACCGTTTATTAAATGAAGTATCTGTTTCTAGGTAAAAGTGATACCCAGTAGGTAAAATTCCAAATTGGACTCCATAGTGGATTTAACATCTAGAAAACAAGCTAATACCAAAAGTCAATCCAAAGTATAAAATCCTAATGGCAACACTCATCTCACAAGATCTTAGAAAAATATTTATCTTGCAAAGTCAACACAAACCAAGATCTCAGAAAAATGTTTATCTCAGTAAAAGTTCCACTTAAATAATAGAGGCATTTCAAAGAACATTTACCTTGCACACCACTTTTGCCAAGGTTCAGCGCTGAATCTGCACCACCAAAGTCTGAACGTTTTCCATCTTTTACATTGGGACGATCTTTCAGTAAGGACCCGGTCGTAGTAATGGTTGTGGCTACCCAGTCGTGCTTCTCTTGAGGGACCTCCAACTGTTTCCTCTCCATCATGTCCAGTCTCTCCTTGTCGTCAACGGTTAGCGGAGTGGGGAAAGGGCATCAAGTAGATGGTATTGCCTCGTCGTCAAAGCAGAGCGACAATTGAAGCGCGGTGGTTGGCCGATGAACATTTGAGAAGAAGAGTGTGGTGACCCGGGCACGAAGTAGACAATCAAACCGATCCCTAGCAGGATTAGAACCACGAAAAGCTTCAAATTTTCCCCCAAAGCATGCGCCCCAGTTTAGATGATCCTAATGGTAAGCTCGATCCGGTGCCAATTGGCGTCGCGGCAAGAGGAGGAGAGCATGCCGGCGACGAACCAGAAGACATTGATTAAGGCCGGGATGACGACAAAGAAGGGGAGCGAGGCATAGACGATCTCCTTGGCATAGTGCCGTGTAGACCAGATTAAGCGTGACCCACGGGAAAAAATTAACAGAGTTAATAAGAAGGGTGTTAAGTGATGAGATTCCTTCTATAAATTTCATTTTATTTTTTAATTATTACACTGTAAAAAGTATAAAGTAAGGTGATTTTGTGGCGTTGAATTTTCTTTTTTTCAGTTTACTAAAAAAATTAAAATAAAATAAAACTAAAGTGATTTTGTTATTAAGGTAGGGAATTGGTAAAAGCAAAAGTTAATGTTATACTTTAAACAATCAATTATAATAAATATAATATCCATTCCTTTAAGTAAGTGATTTTTATAAATAAAATGTTTTATTTTAAACAATTATGCTTCCATGTAGGCTCGAGGATACGATCAGTTATAATAAATAGAATATCTGGTACTGATGTTTTTGTTTATATTTTGTATCACAGGTAGAGGAGAATGTTTGGACTACTGGTTTAATTTGGCGCAGACGATAAGGCACTAAGCCATTTGGTTCAATGATTGAAGCCTACACAAATGTCTTTGTTCCATAGAGCTGTTCGCTTTGTCAACAACTCGGTGCAGGCTTGCTCCCGGCTCACCAAATTTACCCGCCGCCGTCCTCGTCGAGTAATTTCTCGTCTCTTTTTTGTTTGACTTGTGTTTTTACTCCGTGTTCATTGCATTTGCAATTTTTTTTAAGCTTGTGCTCATTTACCAGAAATATGTCTATGCATTTACTGTTAAATGTTTAAGTGAATCAGCTCATCTTACCTGAGCTGGTTCCATTTAGCAGGGTATTTTTGGACGTTTTATCAAGTCAAATCAATCATCATTTACAAAGTGCAAATCTTTACACTACTAGTCATATCATCTTTCTCATTGTTGAGATGTTCTCATGTGTATCGTTTAGATTCATTGGGTGATCACATTGAATCACCATTAGAACAGAAGCATTGACCACTAATTCTGAATTTATTTTCAATTGGAACTGCCTCATAGATTAGCCATTGTCAGTTGTCACAGTAAAAAAATTTAGCTTCCATTGATGCTGGCTGAGCTCATGCGAAACATATTATCTAATTACAGGTTGATGTTGAATTTGCTGATGGTAGTGTGTTCAATCTTTCTGCTGTATTCCTCAGAGTGCAGTGCCCTGCTGCAGATAACAAAATCAGATCAATCGGGGCTGAGAAGTTAATGCCTTCCAATTTCCTTGACTGTAAGAATGGTCATCCCAGTATCTTTTTTTAATTATGGAAGTCCAAGCTTTTTTCTCTCCTCTTAGCTTTTCGTTACTGAACTAGGTCATATTTGGTCGGCGACATGTGGGAATTATGTCTGCAGAGACTGGGGAAATTATGGAATTAGGTACGATTGCATCAAATCCCACCATTTTCCTTTTAAAAGACAAGTATTATTGATAGTCTTTGATTGCATGATCCCAGAATAATTTTCTACGACCTGCATCAGACCAGTATCGATACGTCGGATTACTTGTATGAACTTGGAAGCAGCAAATTTACACTCATGAAAAAATATATCAGAACTCTAAAGAAGCATGGCCTCAGCCCTGATCCTCATCCAAGATAGTAGAGAGAAATTTTCACAAGGGTTGCAGTCACTCAATTGAGGAAACTAAATCAAAATTCTCAGCAAAATCAACAAATTATGATCTCAATTAATGGAAGGGATGTAAGTACGTTCTGCTTATTTTGCGGCTACCTCCCATATTGAGGAGATTGATTCATGCATATAATAGCTTTAAGAATTCAGAAAACGTAAAAATAGAGATGATCAAGCACAGTTTCTTCAAGAAACTAGAAATTAAGAGGGAACCCTCGGAGAATTCCAGACGAGTAGTACCTCCAACAAATTTATCTAAAACGCGATGGCAGGCAGGCCTTTAGTTGCGGTACAACCCAACGCCTTTCACAGATCAATCACATGAGATAACTTTTGGTTTCTTTTTAGTAAGAAGTCCTCTTGCTTGATTGTATCCTGGTACAGTGCATTCTTTGCATCAGGTCTGTTGGTTTCCAAAACAGCAGCTACATGATCAATCTTTGAATGGAAATAATTCATAGGCAGTGAAGGTTGATATTGAATCCAAAAAGAGATTGGCTGCCTTCATAGAATTCCTGGTCGACATGAAGAGTACATCCCCTCGTATACTTTCAGACACCCCCGTACTCAAATAATCTGAAAAACACAATTTGCGCACATCTAAAAAAAAATTTAGAGAGGAAGGAATTATTAGATATCTCCGCCAATGCTTGTGTATTGTCAGTACCAAGTCTATAAAGGAAGAAAATTTGCATGAGGAAGGGCATCCGACTATAAAAAGTTTGTCATTTGTAATCATATAGATCTTAATTTAGGGCATCCCATGAAAAAAGAAGAAAGCATGTAATCTTACTTCTTGGCTATCTCAATGCTTTTGTTTATCAAATCAAAATCCATATAAAAGAAGCCAAGTTGAAGAGTTTAAAAGACCAAATCCATTTTTTGCCCAACAGCAACTGTTTTACTTTCGGTTACCTCTAGCTGTTCCTGCATAAAAATAAAATATAATAAATTGACATTAGCAGGAATAATACAACAAACCTACATTTGTCTAGGAGTGTAAACGAACCAAACCTTCTCGCGAACTTTTTGCGTTCGGCTCCGCTCACACTCGTTAATTTTGTGCTCGAAAAAATACTCGGCTCGAAAACGCTTGTTGAATAATGAATAAAGTTTGAGCAAAGGAGTGTTCAGCTCGGCTCGGCTCGAAACTCGACCTCGATGTGTTCAAACTCGAAAAAATATTCAGTTTGGCTCGACTCGTAAATACTATTGAGGTTGCATTGAGTATATATAGCGTTCAAAAAAAAATTTGATCTTATATAAGTCAAGCACATAAATATTCGTTAGGTTCGAGCTTGGCTCGAACCAAGCTTAAACACCATAAATTTTGGACAAACTCAGCTTGACTTGTTTACATTAAAGCTCGGCTTGGCTCATTTTATATCAAGCCAAACTCAAGCACCCCTACATTTATCCACTAAATCATAAAAATGCACTTAGTTTTAAACATTACCTTATCACTTATTCTGATATAAAACAGTGACTTTGCCAAGTGACCTTCTCGCACTTCACTCTCGCCCAAGTTTTCTTCAGCGTCAGCAATCCTGTGGAAAAGGAAATGGCAATATGCATTCATGTGCATTTTCTAACAACACAAAATCAGAGAAGTCAAATAACGTCGGAGACCAGGAACTCGAATATTGACAGCGAAAATTAAAAACCACCATTTTGGCCGCTTTTCTAAAGGCCAAGTGAATGTGTGAACCAGGAATGCAGGGTCCTTGAGCTCACTAGCTCGCGTTGCCATTTGAGCGGCAGCCCTCAAGTTCAATAAAAGAATATCAATCTTAGTGCCATATTCCCACTAATGGCATATTCATTCACATCTTTTATGCATTTTTTAGTTGACAAATATTTTTATTAACTTTTAGTTAACTCATGCCTAATAGCATACATTCTCCAATGTTACCTACTAAAATCCACAATCCTAGGGTATGAAGCTCGGCATACAAAATGTGAAAACACCTCTCACCACCATGTCACCTGTTCAAAGAACTATTTGTCAATCCATACATGGTCCACATCCAGAAAGGCTAACAAAATAAATGCTCTAATAAAAATTTAAAAAAACAATGCCCAGAAACAAATAACCTAAAGATCAAAAGAAGTACTCAAATTGCCGAAACCTACTTCTCCCAAGCCTTTTCAGCTCCTCCTCGATCTTCACACGCATCGAATCCAACACTCCCTGATCAAGCTCCGGCACACGCGCCTCCACCAGCGATTTGTACTACGGGGCCGTGTCTACGTCCAAAAGAGAAAAAGAATAAGAAAAAACAAACATTCAATCCAAAAACCCCCAAAATAAAAACACAGACAACAAGAACCCACAACCTAAAATCCATCGCCATCGGCTCTGATGGCGTCAAAGAACTCGTCTTTGAGGCCAGTGCAAGGTACCGCTGTTGCTTCCCATCTTCCCCTTCCACGGCCGCCGGTAGAGATCCGCTCAGAAATTGATTCGAAATCGCCGAAAGATCCGATCTTTGCTGCCGCCGGCGTCCGATTGGACCTCCTATGCCCGAACCAAGCCCACGCTAGGAAGGAACTCGAAAGAGTAAGAAGGACGAAGACGACGAGCAATTGACGAAAATGCCCAAGGCCAATATTTTTTTTCTTTTTTTTTTTCAGATCTTAGTCTTAAACCAACTCAGAACATTTAAACACTAAATTAAACACTGAACTGAATACGAGCAAAGTTTAACTTAAGCCGGCTTAAATTTTGTTAATTTGAATTATTCAATTCAAACTGATCATTTACCCTTGGAATGTATATTGTCAAAATGACACTTTTTACTTAAAAGTAAATTTCAGTTTTTCTCAGGGAAATATAAAATATTTTTTGATAGAGATACTATTAAAAAAATATTTGAACTATCTTAAATATCCTTATTTGAGTTAAATAAATTATTATTTAATTAAAATAAATTGAGTCAAACT
>JAVDBV010081676.1:0-12362 GCA_032619315.1 Piper longum | reverse complement strand
GCTATAGTGCGCTATATATATATATATATATATATATATAGCGCACTATAGCAAGAGCCGTTGGATCAAAATCGAATGGCTCTCATCGTCCTCCCTCACTTTAATTATAAGATAAATTCTTTTTTCTTCTTTGTATAAAAAAATAACAACAAAAATAGATAAAACCTTCCAAAGCCACAAGTTGATGGGATCTGCTGGCCATGGAGTTATTAGTATATGGTAGCAGGCCATGGAGTTGAATTCCGGAGTTTTCGGTGTGGGTTTTCTCCGTCAAAAAGTTAGTGGGCTGAAGACTGCCATCGGCCCACCGGCCCACCAGCCCATGCCCCCATGAATTGTACCAAATAAATCTTTTGATTTGGTTTAATCAATTTTTTTTTAAGACCAACCCAATTTTGGTTATATTTTAAATATTTTTTTGACCCAACCTAAGGCTAATTAAGTCATTATACGAAAATACTCTTAAATTGTAAACAACATATAAAATATCCTTGAACCATGAATGGTATCCTCTAATCTTAATTTTAAATAACATAACTATCCTCTAAGTGGGTCTGGTTTATAAAAAAAAAAAGAAATTGAGTGGCAGCCCACTAGTTTGGCTATCATTCCACAACCCCAATGTAGAGGTTGGGGCGGACAAATCTAGTCCCAACTCACATGCGGATTTGACCACTTGGGCCAAGGTGGCCAAGTTTTGGTCGTGTATATTAACCGTATTCTTTTAATTTTTTTATTAATTTTTTTTATTTGGTTTAATAATTTCTTTCTAGACCAACCTTATTTTGGTCATATTTGAAATAACTTTTTAACCCAAACAAAGGGTAATTACGTCATTATGCAAAAAAACTTTTAAATCGTAAATAGCACATACGGTATCCTGGATTTGTGAATAGTATTTTGAACTGCCCTTTAACAGTAAATTCTACAAAGAAAAGGGGCAATGGAATTCTTTGTTGGCCTCCGTTACAAATAGAAACATGGGATCAAGGACACACATTTTACCTGTATATATATCAATCATGAAAGCTTTAATCGGACTTTGCCGCGAATTAGGTTTGGTTCTAAGGGGAAAAAAAAAAGTATGAGCCCCTTTCAATTGAGCCCATGCAAATCCTCCAAATAAGAATGAGTAACTTTTCCTCGTTTTCTCACATCTCTTTTAATTCTCTAATATTCCATTTGGTTAGTATGAAATAGATGTAAGTGATATAAAAATCTTAATGGTCAATTTTACTTAAAGTAGTACATTTGTAAAATATTTTTAAGAAGACTTAATACATATTAATTGTATTTTGTATTAAAAGTAATTATGATTATAATTAAGTGGGTCACCCATATGTTCTCCTATAAAAAAAAATTCATAATTTTCTTATCCATTGATATAAAAAAAGAAAAAATTAATTATAAATGGATGATCTACTTGAAAGTAATTATGATTATTTTACGTCATTGACTATACTTAATTTAGTTACCAACTGATTTACTTAATATTGTATTATATATAAAATATATCAAATTCATCTACTTTTAATAGGTTGAGTATTTTAAAAATTTTATTTTATTTATATTATTTTCATATCAGCTAAACAGATCCTAAGATAAAATAAAAAGATAGCCCCTATTGGAAGATACATGGACACTTTTGTTTGGCCTAGGTAAGTAAGTATTGGAATGATCCTGTGCAATGAAACTTGCCCTCCTCAAACTAAGGGAAATCTTGGTGCACCAGCAAAACTTTCTCCATTTCAACCCAAATTGAGATAAGCCAACCAAAATCAAAATGGGAAAAGGTAAAAAATTTGGTAATGGACACAGCATTGCTCTCGACCCAATAGCTAAATTTTAAATTACAAACAAAATAATATCACCTAATAAAATAAAATCAATAAATAAAAATTATAGTGAAGAGCCAGGTCGCACAGAGAGAGACAGAACATATTGCGAATGACATGGATGGACCCAGAAGGAAGTATCAACAGACAATTAACACACATATGAGATCATAAATCATGCTATAAACCCATAAAGATATCATAACTCACTGCATGCTTAATTTGAGCTTTCTGATCGACCATCATAATTTTCTAGAGCTCGACAACCTCCGGGATGCGTGCAGAGTACCTGTCGATGCTATCGACCCATGGCCTCCCGAGGTCATGATCACGATTACTACCGCACTTCGTAGTAGTATTAGGAGCAGTACCAGTACTGCTGCTACTACCTGCGACGCTGTGGTTGCACCTCCAAACAGCGCTGTTGCACTTGAAGCCACTGCCGAAAGCGATCTGCCACACTCGATCCCCCTTCCTCATCCTTCCCTTCTCCTCTACATAGCTCAACTCGCACCAAAGTGAAGAAGAAGATGTGTGGCCGAACCGATGGAGGGTCATCCTCAACGCCTCCACCTGCTCCGCCCCCAGCTCCAATCTCTTCTCCAGCTCGATCACCGCCCGACCGCCAGCGTGAATGCAGAAGTGCTCGAATGCCCGCTTGAAGTCAGTCACGCATGCCTGCCATTGGAGCTTTTACACCCGCTGCCCCAGGTAGGTGAAAAGAAGCGTATTTTCTCGAAAATGGGGACGACCAGCCAGCCCTTGGCCGTGATGTTGTCCCGGAGCTCCTCGCCGGCGATCTTCATCAGATCTTTCGAAAGGTTGATACCGTAGTTGCCCTGCGCGTCTTCCTCGTACACGGTGGGCGCTTACGACGTGAAGAAGACGGTACTTGGCACTGCGGGAGTCTCGCTGGCGGTTGCAGCCTGTGTACCTATAGGGCGTGATGATCTCGTTGCCAACCACAAGGGCGCTCCATTTCCGGACATGAAGGAGGTCACGATCTAGGCCGAACGATATGAGCCCCGCGCTGCATCCCATGCCGGATAGGTTGTAGATCTGTATGTCCTCCCGGAGCTTGTCACGGTTGACGGTCATGGATGATAAAGACGGCGTCGGCGAGGAAAGACTAGAGTTATGTTGTGAAAAACGGGTAATTTTCACCGAACATAACTAGTTCACTGTGAAAACTATTACCTAGATGACAAGCGTGAAAACTATTGTACTAAATAATTACCCCAAGATAAAGTTCCCAGGAAAGTTGGTGGGACACGATAATCCGCTTAAAAACCAACTCCTAGACAGAATTTTATCAAGACAAGTAATATAAATAGCACAATAATTAATACCAACTATACCCGACAATAGCTATTAAATAGACAAGAAAAAAACAAGAACAAACACAAGAATTTAACGAGGTTCGGCAATTGCCTACGTCCTCGGACACTACCAAAATAATATTTCACTAAAGAGAAATATTACAAAGAGAGAAAGAATTACCGATGGTAGAAAAGATAATTACTACCATTAGAAAGGGAAGTAGGTAATTCGGGATTACCCTTTGGGATGATTAACTAAAGAGGGGGAGGGCCCTATTTATAAAAAAAAACTTCTCCCCACTTCCCTCCCAAAGTGATGTGGGATTTTGCAATCCCATACAACAGTTCACGACGATGATGTCGATGTCGCGTGGTCGGACTTCAGCGTGGGCGATAGGGGTGTAGACGGCGGAGAAGATGACCATTCGGCCCTCGTCACGAGCAGACGCCATGGTAGGGGTGGGGGGAGGTAGTGCAGGGCTGGAGGGAAGGCCGTCTCCTCGCCGAGGCCGGAGCGCTCTATTATCTGCATTTCGAACTCCACGCTCTCGTGGTCAAACTGGTTGAGGAGACGGCAGTGCTCCCTGAAGGTGGAGAAGGGTACCCGGCAAGACGCCGGCGGCCGGAAGAAGTCGAAGTTGACCAGGGAGACGGGGTGGGGGCGGGAGGCGAAGTAGATGGTGGCGAGGGCAGCGATGGTGACAGCTTCCGCAATGGTGGGGAGGAGGTGCTGCTGGTAAGGCTCCACTAGGGCGGCCAGTTCGTCAGGTGAGAGAGGGACAAGATAACGGTGGAAGACCGCGGCGGGGATGGGGAGGAGAATGGTGAAGAGATTATTGTACTCCAACAAGAAAGAGTAGAACATTTTCACATAGCAGTGTTTTGAGTACCATTGAGCTTATAGAGCTTAGTAGTTGGGGATGATCAACTTAACCATTGTTAATGGTTATTGATATATCTTGATCACTGACATTAACGATGAAGGAGATGTAGGAATATGAATTAGGAGATGAGCTTAGGTGCGGAATATTGTACGTAAGAAGGGACTGAGATATATGAGCGTATTTAAAGTCTATGGAGAGAAGACATTCGCAGGCAAACCCTAACTTGTAGAAATGGACTTTCCATTTTACAAAGCATTTTTGTAGTTTTGTAAATAGAAGGTATGTGGTTGATTTTTAGTGGGATTTGTCTGTTAGTAGATTACGGCCCGGTAGTTTAGTTAGTTGGTTGCTAGATTCGGCTTCTCCATTATCCGGTTGACATATCGTTTTTGTTAATTTCTTGAAGAAGTTTTGGCGGTTTATCAATCGTATTAGGTGTATTGTTTCTTGAGTATGTACGTTTGGGCCTTTACCGTAGGTTCGGGAGTTGGAGCAGTTTTGAAGGTTATCATATAAGGCCATGCCAATACAAGAAATTAACTTCAGTTGTACATAATAATATTTGAAATTGTCAATACAAGAATTTCGATGTGTTATACATAGCCAATGTAGCATATAATATTTACTAGTTTCATTTTTTTTATATAGGGTGGTAGAGAGTCGGGCGATTAGAAGAAGGGTACGAACGAATTACAACTGCATTGATATTGTAATCAACAAATAAGCAGAGAGGTAGTTACAACTAATAACGCCACCAAAAAAGGCAAGAAAGAACGACTGCTTACCAAACCTAACGACTGTATATCAATCTTCAACTTTTCTTGTCGATTAAAATTTTAACAAACCCAGTTATTTCTTCCTTCTGAGTTTGTTAAAATATCACAAAATATTGTGATTATTTCGAAGGACAGTTTATTTTAATGGATATTTAATAAAATTCCAGTTATTTATAATATTGTGATTATTAGCCAAAATTCCAGTTTTCGACTGCTTACATCCTACCGAATTTGAAAGCTGTACATGCAATCTAATGGATGCAATTGAGTGGTACAATACCATAAAAATCTAAAAAAAGGGAGGATAAATTCAATATTACGAGATAATTAAATCTAATTATAAAAAATAAAATTTTTTTAATTATAATTTAAAAATTATTATTAGGTTAAATTTAAATAAAATATAATAAAATATAATTTTTTTAACTAAAGCCGACTGCCGGTTTGTTGTCTGCTTTGGCTTAAGGGTGGCAAAATCTAGCTGCCTAGCCATCCAAGGCTGAGCAAAGGCTAGATCCAACCCCCTAACTCAAAGATGGCTAAATTTGGCCAAGGCTGAGTTGTGGATAAATCCAACCACCTCTAAGTTAAAGGTGGGTAGATTTGGTTAGCCACAGCTTAGGGCTACCATGTTTGTCTAGGACTAGCCACCCAACTCACGGTGGCCAGATCTATGGTGGGGCTGTCCAAAACCAAGGGGCGGCCTATTTTTTTTTTATTCTTTAAAACTTTTTGGTGAGCTTATTTAATTTAATAAATGAAGGTATTTAAAATAATTTGTATTTGTTTCCTTTTTTTGATAATTAAACCTAAATTTTCCCAGTACTTGATAATTAAACTTCTTTTTTTTCAATAATCTCTTAATTTTTTTATATTACCTAATGATGAGAAGATAAAAACTAATTATTAGAAAATAGAAATTTTTTTGATAATCATATTAGCATCTGATTTAAAAAATTTATTTCACATTCTTAAAGCCGCAACCGCCACCAACATGCGGCAACTGGATCCTAAAAGAAATTTCCCAATCTTAAGATAATTATATTTAATTATCCCATTTAATTCTCCTTTTCTCGCAAGAAGCTCCAGAGCTAATGAAAAAGATTAATGCATAATTTCGCACCTCTCGGGGAAAGACGAATGCTGCGGCAGGCCGACGAAATCATAAACCCACTCATGGGATATGACATCACCATTATTTCTTATCAACATTCTACAGGGGCAAAAAAAAGGCTTGTACCGTTACAACATTGAGCTATAAGCCTTGAAAAATAAAACATTGAGAGCTATATAGAAAAAATGAACCCATTGCACGATCAACAATTGAATCATGTCAGACAATAAATCAACTATTTCTAAAACCTAATCTTTAAGTCCTCTCGCCACGGAGACCACTTGTCGCAAGCCTTTCTCATGACGGCCATTGATCCGGAACGGTTAGGAAGTAAGTCGACATGGCCTTTCTAAATCTCTTTTTATATTGTATCGGCGATATAACTGTAGGGGACTCGTTCCTTGGTCCTCCAAGAATACCAGAAGCTTTTACCCAGGTCTCCAAATGCTTGTCCCATGTATACTGCCTCATAAAGTCAATAATCCCCAAAACAAGCTCCTTGCGTTCTTCATCCACACCAACCAGCAGTGAATAATCCATAACATCAATCATCTGCCACCAACAAAGTATGACAATCCCATCATACATACGATTCATGAACATGAACAAACATACAGGCATCATCTACTAAAGCCGCAGCTTTGGAAATTAGCCTATTCACAATGTCCACTAATCAGTCTCCTAAGATGCTAAATTTATGTCAACCAGACAACTGGACTGAGACTCTTCCTAATTTAATGGACGGAGATTTAGTAAGGTGCTGGATTTAGCTAAAATTTAATTAGAATTGTCGCGAACTTGCATACTTCAAGACTTAAAACTCACATTTTGACAAATCTAAAGACAAACCAAAAGGAACAAAAACTATAATGCTACCTCCAACTGACAAGACCTTTAAATAAATTGAACTCATTGTGCAGGCCAAGTTTAAAAATTGTTACCGCCAAAAATGATGTGTCATTCCAAATGGCCCGTTCCAGTGTCCTCTTAGCCTTCTTTCCTAGAAACATTGGATT
Source organism: Piper longum (assembly GCA_032619315.1). Lineage (NCBI taxonomy): Eukaryota > Viridiplantae > Streptophyta > Magnoliopsida > Piperales > Piperaceae > Piper > Piper longum. The sequence continues at coordinate 5,418 of JAVDBV010081676.1, read as the reverse complement.
AGTCCGAAGAGCTTCCACAAGATTCAGATCCAACATGACTTGGTTACTTCCTGTAGCATCTGAATTGTACCGAGCCCTCATAGAGCCTTTTAGGTCATAAGTTTTCGAGATGTTCCTTTGGAAAAAAAGGTTTTCCATCACCATTAAGTCCGTCTTTGTTTCCTTGCCTCCCTTTAGATGCTTCACACTAACCTAAGAATCAGAACACAGTAATATTGAACACAACGAAGACAAAAGTAAGAGAAATGCAGTCTAAATAATTGGATCAAACGTGGCATATCAATAATTTTTTTTATTTATATATGTAGATAGTACATACAACATACAAATGGAGGAATTGGTATAAAACCAGGACAAATTGGAATATTTGTGCACATTCTTTCATCTAAGAGCATAAAATCTCACCTGGTAGATTCCTAACACTTTTGCAAGACATGTGTGGCTCCCAGAACTCAAAGAATCCATCAGATACTTGAAGTATACAGGAGCAAATTTTTCAAATGATTCCAACTCTGTCTTAGTGACCTGCTTAATTATGAACCGATCGTCAAGTGTCTTCGCAAAATACACATTGCTCTTTCCCCCCTGAGCCCTCCATCTCTTGCACCGACTTAGAGATCTTATAAAATCTACCTCACTCGGGCAACATTTTTTCCTTAAGGAATCAAATTGCTTGGCAAAATAGCATGTTACTGAGAACTTGACTTTCCCCATTGGCAAGGACGATTCATCTCCAAAAGTGACTCTGACATGGTGTGAAGATTTGTAATCCGAAAAAAGAAGACTTCCTCTTAATGAACTCGCATCACTGGATCCATAGCTTCTGAACTGAACATCTTCAAGCTCCGAAGAACTAAAAGCCTGCCAAGCCGACAAAGGTATTACTGTAGTTCGATTACCCTGAAGATCTCCATTTTCATCATAACTGATCTTGTCATTGTCAATTAATCCTTCATGCCCTTCAAGCTTATCGGTAATTGAGCTAAAGTACTCCTTGGAACTAAGGGCATAAGCTATTATGCTGCTAGGCTCGTTATCATACACTGCAACAACGATGTTGTTAGGTCCAGTCAGTGGCAGAAGTAAGCGTCCTCCATCACTAACCAAGCGAAACGCAGATGAAATATGAACAGGGGTATAGCCAAAAATAAAATTTAGCTCTTGGGTGGCCATAGGAGTAGTCCTACCAATGATCCTCAGCCTGCTTGAAATTGGATCTCGCACAAAGCTTCCAAAGTCCCCAGATGAATGGAAAGATTTGGCATTGGACAAATGCAATGAAGCAGGATGCAATCCTTTAAGAAATCTATCTTGGAACCTCAAAGCTGAATCAAAGGAATGAACCCTCACAGGAGCCATGACCCTTCTTAGGGGAAATTTATCCAATTGCACTCGGGACTCTACCACACCATATTCTAACGCACAAGATACATCTGAACCAGTCCATGCCAAATCTATTTTGTCTGACAGATTTGATGCAGGAGATGTTAAATTCAATGAGTTTCCATCAAGAGAATCCTCACAAGAGTAACTGTCATCTTCAGGAAGGTATTTGGATCTTATTATCTCACCAGAATTTTGGTCCAGGTAGTTTGAGCTTGCATCTTCACCTAATCGCACTTCTGCCGCATCTTTTCCATCTTCCACCTCAGATATAAGCTTTGCACTGATATCTTCAGATTCAATGCCATTAACAACTGAATCACCTTCCAGATCTTTATATTTGGGGGAGGCCACATTTTCTGAAGTAGAATGTTCGATTTTACAATTTATATTTCTCGTCTTCAGAAATGAATCCAGAATTGACAGACGTTGGTCCCACATGTATGAGTCAACGAGCAAGCACCACCTTAAACGGCTAAGTTCTAAAACATCCGGAGCCACCTGAACCAAGCATTCATTTTCTGGTGCCATGGACTGAAGCAAACCCTATTATTGTACAATCAGGACCAGTTGTAAGAAATATAGTTGTCATCATCATGCAAACTTCATCCTAAATATTTGCAAAGGATGGTTCATTTTGTTTAGAAGAGACATCACAAATGCTTACCTCATACTCAATTTTCTCTCTTTTCAACAACTCTTTTAACTCCAAAAAATGATTATGAAATTCCTCTGATCTTGAATGATCGGCACCAGAAAACAAAATTTTCTTCCCGATCGCTTCCAAAGCATCAAATATCTCAGCATACATGGATTCCATAATGTTCAATGCCTGCCAAATGAAATTCAAAAGTGGCATAAACAGAAGCCAACAATGAAAATGCCTAGACAATCAATGCAAACCTCTGATATTTGTTTCTCCAACCACTCCACTGGCCTTCTGCCACAAAATTGCAGCATCGGGGGTGGTAAATGTACAGCGAGAATATCAATTGGCGAGTAGCGAATGAAGGCAACCATGCTTCCACACCTGTCAACAAATCAAATAGTTTATTTTTCACTGACAACCAAAGAATTAACAATAAAACTTTCGTTATTCATCAAAACACAAACCCATAATATCGCAGACAATCCCTCTGCAGAGAATGACCGCAACTGGCCACCCGATTTGCGGTTGCATGATTTGAAAAACTAAGCTCCAGGAACTTCCCGAAGGAAAGTCCCCAAGCAGCATCAGACATAACCACCCTCCGAGTGGCTGGTGGCACTCCATCTGTACAGGCACACTTGAGACATCTATGCCACATCCATATCTTGCCATCACGCTCTCCAGGTAACTTCATAGAAGCCAAGCGTTTGACACTTATAGATAAACTTCCCTGTTGGTGAGTATAGCATCTCATGTGGGCTTCCACTGGTTCATTGCATGATCGGCAGCTAGATCTCTGGACAGAAGATCAATTTTAATTGACTTTTGTAAGACAACTAACCTTTTCGCCAGTACAGATCAAGGCTAACAATTAAAGAAAAACAAATATATGCAATGCCCACCTGATCAAACAAGTCATCCCGCAGAAACCTGCCAAGTGGCTTGTCAAAGTTACCATAGAACTTTATTCGGAGGAGCCGAGAACGTTCACATACAGTTTCCTTCAAAATGCACCGACTAGACAAAGAAACCAGGATGCTTTGGTTATTGTCTGTCGACGAAAAGTAATCCCCAGATGCAGCAGTAGCTGGGGCATGTTGTGCTTCAGCCAAAGGGCCATGACTTCCGCTTGCACCTTCTACATGAGGAAAAATTTTCCGAAATGACCCCCATTCTGGCCTAGAAAAAGCACAAACTTTACCAGAAATAATATCTGCTGGAGAGAAACTATAACTTCCACTTGCTGATTCCCATTCATCAAATTCGGAACTAGTGTTTATCATAACTCCATACTCGCTTGGAAAGTCAAAAGAGGGAAGTGGAGAGACCTTATTAAATGCATGACTGTCAAATGTAGGATTTACAGTCTGAAAAGAGGAGATAACTGAATTTGCAAATAGGGAGGTTGCAACATCAACATTATGGGCAATCTCTGGTAAAGAAAGCGGGGTCTTCATTGCTATCTTGGGAAGACTGGCGCCCTCATCTGCAAGAAAAGACGTTTCCAGAGACAGATGATAAGCAGCAAAAACTGCATACTGCATAACATGCTTAATTTTCTTGAGTTCTTCCAAAGAATTGCCTCTCAGCAGTACCTGCACAAGGGGGTAAATCCACAGTTAAAGAACAAACAATATCCTAGTTGCCAAATTTTCTTAAATGGAAAAAGGGAAAATGATATCATATTTACTAAAATATATTTCTTCAAAATTTCTAGTTGAGGAAAATAAATACATCGAAACCACTAATGAGTTGAAATGGGTAAACTTACACAACAGCAGATAGCCAAGAATACTCTGTTAAAGACAGCAAGCCACTTTCAACCATTACATTGAGCAACAAAATGCACTAGATAGTTTAATATCAGAATAATTCAACAATTGTCTCTTCTAAATTCTGACTTTTGGAATAAGTATTATACAGAACAGCCAGTGTTAAGTTGCAAACTTTCTTCCCCACGAACCTCTTCACAAGTACTTCAAATTAATTCTTATCAATACAAACCGTACTCTTTTAAAAAAGGTAAACCCCCGCACACACACACACACACATATGAATACTCGGCCATTCTTGCTCTACACTGACAACATATTCTCCAATTTTACCTATTACAAAAAATAGAATTGTAACGCTTAAATAGAAACAATTAACACTACCGTGCAGCCTAACCGCCTTGGGCAGCCTTCAAAAAACATTAGTGTTTTGTTCGATTTTTTGATTGCTTGACCAGAAGATGAATTGACTTCTCTGACTTTTTCTAAGCGGAAGAATTCACAATGGCCCAATCTCGCAGAAGCTAGGTTATCAATAGATGAAATGATGTTAGCACCGGTGCACCTGGATATCCTTTCCAATAAAGGTCTTTTGACATTAAGAACCAGAGATATCTCCTTCGCGAGAAGATACTCCTGAGCATAAGATGATACACTTCTTTCTACCAAAAGAACATTGGGGCGATGAGATTCTATTCTGGCAACTGTCATCTTAAGATGATCAATCTCCTGCATGAGTGAAGCAAAGAAACAAAAGAAGTCACTTATGCTCATCTCGTATATGTATGAAGAAACAAAACAAAAAAAGCCAACTTCGCTAATATAATTAAGTCATTATAGCATAAACGCTTGAAGATGAAACAGAATACAAAAAGTAAACCTGCTGAAGCAATGTATCCATAGAAGCAAGCTGATTAGGAAGTCTCTGGTACTCCAGTGATCCACCCAAAAGAAGTAACTTGGGATTGCGGTATTGTGATGTCATGCGCTTGTGTTTGACATTCTTTGTACAAACAACTCCCCTAACTAGGGTGCTGTAAGAAACAATCATGTTCAATGAGTAAATTCATACAAATGGGAAACAAGTGAAACATGTAAATAGCAATTAATAATACCTCTCGCATGGATTTCCAAACAGTACACACTTCACCTTCACATAATCACCCGGGTCCATGCTTCCACCCGTGCTAGTATCTGGTCTAACAAAGTTTGCAGCTTGCCAAGCCAGTGAAGAAACTATATCCAGCCACCCAGTATCACCATCCTCAGTCCCCGTGCAGATACCCTCTCCTTTCAATAGCTGTAACACAAGAGCCCTAAAATGTCTTTCTACTATATCTTTTAATGGTTTTTTTTGCCCATCATTCAATTTATCCCTGTCAAATGGTGTTTCACTTGCAAAACTACTCGATGAAAACACACCTGAGCATCCAATTTCATCGTCCTCATCATCATAATCAAAGAAGTCATCCTCCACATCGTCTCCTTCATCTTCCGGTGGCGGAGGAAACCAAATTAAACCGTTGTTCTCAAAATCCAAAGGCAGTGTTGTATTCTGACTTTGATCATGGATAATAGAAAATTCATAGGATGAATCAATGTTGCTTTCCAGAT
>JAVDBV010081675.1:0-13860 GCA_032619315.1 Piper longum | reverse complement strand
CTGCCCGGTGTGAGGCATTCTTGAAGTTTCATATGTTTTCGTGGGTAATGGAATACCCACTTGCCAGTTTCTATTAGTTATTTTTCGGACCAGTAACATTCGTTACTGACGGTTTTCTTATAATATATGTAGGTCTCTCAAATCCTGTATCGACTTCGGCGGAAGGGCAGATAAATCCTACACACACTTGAGCTCAACATAAGATTTTCTTTCTTGCATTTATTTATATTTGATGTATTTTGATTTTTATTTGATAATGTCTTCCATTCTCATGACACCAAGAGGGTTACTTCGATCTATTTTATGGATCGAGTCTCACTGACTAATAATATTAAACATGTCTCGACTCGATCGTAACATTTCTGATTCGGTTCTTAAGTGAACCAAAATCGGGGTGTTACAAAAGATGCACACGAGTACTATTCTTTGTCCACAAAAGTGATGCTCATGAAGCTTTCAAAAAATTGAGTAAAAAGGCCATTAATGAAAAAGAAGACTCAAATTGGGAGCATTAAAAGTGATAGGGGAAGTGAATTCCTCAATGAACTATTTGAAGAGTTTTGTGATCAAGAAGGAATTAGACATCAATTTTCAACTTCAAGGACAACACAACAAAATAGAGTTGCTGAAAGGAGGAATATGTCATTGGTGATAATAGGAAGAACCTTACTACATGATAAGGGCTACCTCACAAATATTGGGCCATGGTAAGACCTATTATTGATGAGACAACTTATGACATTTATTATGGTAGAGTTCATAATATTTCACACTTCAAGATTTTCGATTGAAAATGTTATGCCTTAAATACCAAGGATCAACTGCATAAATTTGATGCTAAGCCTCAAAATGGTTTATTCATTGGACATGCTTTGAATGGTTCTTGTTATAAAGCATATAATTTTGAGACTAATGTGGTTGAGGAATCTACTAATGTTGTCTTTGTTGAAGTTAAGTCGAACAAGAAGAAGAGGATGATATTATAAGCATAAAGCTTCAACCTTAAGTGGAGACTATAGTGGAAGAGCCTCACAAAGTCAAGGAGCTTGAATTGTAAAAGGATCATCCCAATGAATCTGTTAATGGTTCACCATTAAAAGGAGTTATAACTAGATAAAAAGCTAAGAGGATAGATTCACATTCGGCATTTTTATCAAGCGTTGAGCCCAAGAACTTCCAACAAACCAAAAATGGGAAAAGTTATATTATTGCTAAGCAAGAACTTAATCAATTTGAGAGTAACAAAGTGTGGTCCCTTGTGTCTCCACCCGAAAACCACTCTATTGTTGGCACTTAGTGGGTTTTCAAAAATAAATTGAATGGAGATGGTGAGATTGTGAAAAACAAAGTAAGACTTATGGCTTAAGTTCTTTGGCAAGAAGGAATTGACTTTGATGAAATATTTACACCAGTTGCTAAACTTGGGTCAATTCAGATGATGTTGGCTTTTGCATTCCATCATGACATTATTGCCTATCAAATAGATCTCAAAAGTGCATTCTTTAATGGACACTTAAAGGAAGAGGTATATGTGAAGCAACTTCTGGGGTTTGAAGATCCAATGTATTCAAATTATGTGTTCAAGATACATAAAGCATTCTATGAATTGAAGCAAGTGCCAAGGGCATAGTACGGAAGATTAAGTTCTTTCTTCATCTCAAAAGAATTCAAAAGAGTGGATATTGATATTACTCTTTTTACAACAGTTGAGAAGGATTATTTGGTTATTGTTCAAGAATATGTGGATCGCAAAGTGTTTGGATTAAAGAATGATTAGTTGTGTGAATATTTTTTAACTCTCATGAAAAAGGAGTTTGAAATGAATATGATGGGAAAATTAAATTTCTTTCTGTCTCCAAATCAAACATGACAGGAAAGGAATCTTCCTCAATCAAAACTAATATGCAAAAAAGCTTGTGAAGAATTTTGGTATGAAAACTAGCAAGACATCTTAACCACCTATGAGTGCAAATTGCAAGATTAAAAAGAATGAAGATGACAAAGATGTTGATCAAAAGAAATGTATAAATATGATTGGAAGCTTGTTATATCTTACAGCAAGCCGACTGGATATTATGCTAAGTGATTCTTATGTGCTTGGTTTCAAGCAAATCTTAAAAACTCTCACATAAAGGTCGTGAAGAAAATCATCAAATACAATAAAGGCATATGTGATTATGGGTTATGGTATCCTTGAAGTACACATGTTGATGTATGTACTTGTACAGATTCGGATTTTTGCTGAATCTTGGAATGATCCGAAAAAAACAAGTGGAGCATGTTACTTGCTTGGTAATTAATTGTCTTATCTCATGACAATGTAAGAAGGAAACTTCAGCTACATTATCTACACTCGAGGCCGAATACATTTCAGCTGGTCATGGATGTGTTCAAATATTGTGAATGCAACATACACTTATGTACTTTTGAGTGAACATCAAGAAGACCCCATTGTATTGTGATAGTACAAGTGTCATTGTTATCACCAAGAATCCGGTTCTCTACTCTTGGACAAAGTATATTAATGTAAAATACCACTCTATTAGGAAATATAGATCATTGATTTTCAATATGTTTCCATTGTACAACAACTTGGAGATTAATTTACAAAACAATGTGATTTGATTGCTTTTCTAAACTTTGTTTTGAATTAAATTTGGTTCTTAATCCATTTTCGGAATGATTTTGCTTTCAAATCCTTATTTGATTTATTGAGGTAGTTGTTGTTTTCACCTTTCAATTTTCTTATTCGGTTTACCCTTGGTTTGAACCTTAATTGTTCAAATTCTCAATTGGACTTTGTCATGATTCTCAAAAATGTTCTTTTATCATGGTCGCAATTTGAGATCATGGGTGACATCTCTCTAGAGGTCATGATACTCTAAAGTTGGCATATAGGCTAACACTATTTTGTAGGTGTCTAAATTGTCTCTTTGATGTGACAAAGAGAAGGATTAATTTATGCCTACTCCATGGGGGAGGGTATGGTGATGTGGCCAAAGAAAGATTTGTATACATCAACTAAGAGGGAGCTCGAAAAGCTATTCTTGATTGGTGGCTAGCTTATTCAAGGAGGAGTACAATGCAAAATGCTTCATGAGGATTGACCTAAAACCTTATTAGAAAACAACATATATTATCATCATAAAAAAAGGGAGATTGTAAAGTCTCAGATTTGTACATTTCAGATTATGATGACATGTAAAATTAATAATGAATTGTTCTAAGATAAAGTTTAGATGAACTACAACAAGTTAACTCAGAGCTCAATTGTAATTGGCTTAATTCGGAATGTTGTAATATTTTAGATTGCAATGGAACAAGTTATGGTGAATATGGAATTGTTGGATATGAGTTGATTTTGGAATTGTTGCCTTGAACATGGACATGTGTGAAATGAGCTAAAGCTTTGAAGTTCTTTGAAGACCAGAATGTCAATGAGGAGTCTACAACTTTGAATATATTTGAATTCGATCTTGAGAGGGAAACCAATGTTAGAGTTTGGAGATGCAAATCAACATTAATTACTCAAGTGTTTGGAAACTTTGGACAAGCTATGGGCTATTTGGCTATCAAAAAGAGTTTGGTTTATAGAAGAAGAATGAAGCTTCAATGATATAATAAAAAGAATAAAATAAAGAAAGATTGAAAATTGAGATTCCGAATTGGGTATGCTTTGATAAAGCTAAATTTCCCAAGTTCTCAATTTTCAAATTTAAGAGAGAATGCTCCAATATATTATTATATTTAAATCTCTTAAGTGATTTTATTGTAAAAGACTCTTGTTTATCTTATGAGGAATTGTTGTAAACAAGATTAGGTGTGATCTTGTGGTATGTACATGCACTAGTGGTCTTTTGCACACTTCAAGTGTGTCGTGTGAGTAGTGTTGTAATTGTATGTGTTCATTTGGCTTGTGAAGTTGACCAGATAAGCGTGCCTTATGAAGTAGACTCGAGGTTGAGTGTGGTGAAGGCAAGTAACTTGTGAAACACTTAGGTCTTTCTTGGTGAAGGACAAGTGAATATACACTTTGTTTATAACACACTTTTGGTTTGGTTATAGTGAAGTGTATATGACCTACCCAATCGTAGAGCACAAAGGTGTAGACGAGAGGACATATTAGTTGGAAACTCCTTAAAAAATCTGTGTTTGTATCTCTTACTTTACTCTTGATCTAATTTTGTTAGCTTATTTATCTTACGACTTATGTATGGTTTGCCAACACATAAGATTAATTACAAATTTATTAATAGATCATTCGTTGATTTTCTATAATATACTCATTCTTTTAGGTTATTTTTTAAAGTATAATTCTTAAAAAGGATTGAACTATTTTGAACACGATTAATCACATCTTGTGTTTTGGTTACATATTTCTAGAATATACTCATTGCCTTTATACATAACAAACTTATTATTTCCAAAGAAAAATCAAAACACATGTTTTACAAAAGATACTGCTAACAACAAGTTTTTCCTCATGGTAGGAACATAAAGACAATAAAAAATTTAAATGTATTATTATTTGGAAGATGTGACTTATAAGTCCTTATCCTCCAATAGTTGCTTATTCATCATTCCCCATATTACCATATACATGAATACTAGCACTTAAGTCAGCCCAGCTACTAAAAAGGTTCAATATAGAAGAATACGATACAAGAAAAATACTCACTTGGTGGATTTTTTTTTAGAGGGTTCAAAAAATAATAGCAGTTTTTCATCATACGTTCCATTATTTTTCTGAAGAAACAAACCCCTTGATAAACATTGACTTCCACTTTTTGATTGAATGATTACTTGAAAGATCGCTTATTTTACATTATTCATAAAAACTTATTCTTTAACTTCAATTAAACATTACTAGCAGGAGTTTTCAATTCAACCTTTTCATCTTTCTTTCATCTATCTTTCGGTCTGGTGGATGATCAATTTTATTTATCAAACTCTCAATGCTCCATTCAAAAGAATAAAAAAACCGACATTAACGTAGCCAAAAATGATTTTGACTAGACTGCTCATTGATCTGAGATTGATAATAAGTTATTACCCGAGTTTGACTAGACAGCTGACCGAGCTAAGTTTGCTGAGTCAAGAACGAGTTTTCTAATTATGAAATACTAACATGGTTAGGGAAACACGAAGTTTAATTCTAGCAAAAAATAAAAGAATTTTAACTAGGAAAGCTTTCTAAATTATGCATTTCAACCTAAGACAACAACTATTGTCAATATAAAAAATGATCTTTGATTAAAAGTAAGACATTTAGCGAATTAGGATTCAATAAAAATAAAAGTAATAAAGTAAACTAATATCTTTGAAAAAAAAAAGAGTAAAATAGTATAATTTATTAAGTCATTAACAAAAGCCTATGGGAGTAATATAAGTCAGCATGCAACACCACGTCTTGAGTCATACTTTGAAATTGTCACTTTTTTTTCTTATAAACTATCTTCTATGGCACTGACCCAATCCAAACTTTCACTTCTGAAGGGTCAAGATAAGGCTAGCGATTATGCCCATGAAAATTCCATGAAACTTTGATTTATTATATATAGGTTAATTACACGCTTCACATCTTTTTGATCTAGTGGAAAAAAGGGATTTGTTCGTATCAAATATAGTTTGGGAATGACCAAAATCCAATTCGATCCAAATATACAAATTTAAACACTAATTAATCGTGATTTCATTTATTATAACCATATTTAATTTGAATTTCTCCTATCTGATACGATTTAAAAATTACTATATCTTTTTTAAAAAAATAATTTTAATCTAAAATAATTTAAAATACAGAAATTTTTTAATAATAGCTATATATCATTATTGTACTTAAAGTCTGGGTTTGACGTGAACCCAACCCGAAACCAAACCGAGCCCGACTTGGAAGAAAATCATAACCTATTCAAAACATTACAATCTCCCTGTCATTCAAGTGCTGCAAAGTACATATGAAAATAAAAGACATGTCTTCTCATTTCTTAACATTGTTTTTCCTATATCACAATAAAATAATTTTCATCTCTTCCATTTATACAAAATAAATCATACTAAGTACATGACACACCTCAAGCCAATTTCAAACCAAGAAATTTACAAAACAAGCCTACCATACAATCAAGATATATTTCTTAAATTTTAAAAAATAAAAATAAACAATGACAATTAAAATAGCCACTAATTGCAAGAAACCCAAACCAATTTATCATTTTAACTAACTAAATCTTTACAACAATGACATTATATAACATACAACCTACTCATAATCCCACAAATTAACTAAAAAAACACACAAAAAAAGCAACAAAAGGAAAATTAATACACACGGTGTAATAATCATGCTCATTATAACAATCCACCCAACATATCTCTATAACCATAACATCATACAATACAACGCACAAATCAAATAAATCCATATAACCCACTGTATATTCTTACAAATCAACCAAGAAAATACAAAAAATAAATTCCAAAAGGAAAAATAATAAATACCCAATAGTAATCAACGCCCACGATACAATCCACCCCTTTCTCAAATACTCGCAGAAGGAAAACGAGGGAAGGCAATCACTTGCAAGTTACAACAGAGCATGAAGGCCGGCAGTAGAGGTTGATTTGTCAAGCGAAAAGAGACTTTGGTGGCATATCACCACCAATAGTATCTCATCACCGGTGGCATCTCTCGGCGGCGTAGAGGCAAACAAGCGTTATGCGTCGAGAAGGAAGGTGAAAAGATATTACGCGGTGGTAAGTTGTGGGTTTTTAGGGAAAATCTTTTGGGATTTGTAAAAATCAGACATCCAATAGCGGGAGGACTGCATCAAGTGTCTTCCGTCGTTGACTTACTTAATTCTTCATGTAAAACAAAAGTCCACAGACACTCCCAAAAAAATGGGTGGCATTTTCTATGTCAATACAAATATTTCTACGAAACAATTTCTAGACAGTGTTTCCCTACAAAGTCATTAAGAATGGTCGATTTTGTCCATAGAAAAGATTCTCAAGAGATACTGCTAACATGTTTTTCCTCAGGGTAGGAACATAGAGACAATCAAAAGTTTCAAATATATTATTATTAGGAAGATGTAACTAATAAGTCCTTATCACTTCAATAGTTGCTTATTCATCATTCCCCATATTACCATATATGTGAATAGTAGCACTTAAGTCAGCCCACCTACTAAAAAGGTTCAATATAGAAAAATATGACACAAGAAAAATACTCACTTGGTGGATATTTTTTTAGAGGGTTCAAAAATTTCTAGCAGTTTTTCATCATATGTTCCATTATTTTGCTGAAGAAACAAACCCTCTGATAAACATTGATTTTTAACTTTGATTGAATGATTACTTGAAAGATCGCTTATTTTACTTTATTCTTAAAAGACTTCATCTTTAACTTCAATTCATCATTACTAGCAGAAGGAGTTTTCAATTCAACCATTTAATCTTTTCTTTCATCCATCTTTTTGCTTGATGATCAATTTTATTTATGAATCTCTCAATGCTCCATTCAAAAGAATAAAAAACCAACATAAACATTGCCAAAAATGAGATTGGCTAGACTGCTCATTGATCTGAGTTTGCTCAGTCAATAATAAGTTTTTACCCGTGTTTGACTAGACAGCTGACAGAACTGAGTTTGCTGAGTCAAAAATGAGTTTCCAAATTATGAAATACTAACATAGTTAGGGACACACAAAGTTTAATTCTAGCAAAAAAATAAAAAAGAATTTTAACTAGGAGAACTTTCTAAATTATGCATTTCAACCTAAGACAATCAGCTCTTGTCAATATAAAAAATGATCTTTGATTAAAAGTACGACATTCAGCGAATTAGAATTCAATAAAAATAAAACTAACAAAGTAAAATAATATCTTTGAAAAAAGAGAGAGTAAAATATTATAATTTATTAAGTCATTAACAAGAGTCTATCTACATTATTGGAATATATATTTATTTAATATAAGTCGCATACAACACCAAGTCTTGAGTCATACTTTTAAATTACCACTTTTTTTTTCTAATAAACTAACTTCCATGGCAATGATCCAATCCAAACTTTCACTAATTCTATAAAGTCAAGATAAGGCTAGCCATTGGGTCTTATCCTTCCTTCAATGATCCTGAAAATCCCATGCTAATTTTATTTATTATATATAGGTTAATTACACCGCTTCACATCTTTTTGATCCACTAGGAAGTAGGGATGTGCTCGTATCAAATATAGTTTGGTAATGGCCATAATCCAATTCGATCCAAATATCCAAATCCAAATACTAATTAATCTTGGTTTCATTTATTATAACCATATTTAATTTGAATTTCACCTTTCTGATATGATTTAAAAATTACTATATATTTTTTAAAAACATAAACTTTAACCTAAAAATATTAGAATACAGAAAATTTTTAATAATTATAAATGTACTTTTGCGACAGATCAACTATTTACAACTAGTGTTGCCAGCAGGTCTGCATAACCTATTCAAAACATTACAATCTACCTATCATTTAAGTGCTGCAAAGTATGCATATATGAAAATAAAAAACATGTTTTTCTCATTTCTTAACATTGTTTTTCCTATATCACAATAAGGTAATTTGCATCTCTTCCATTTATACAAAATACATCATAGAGGTATATATGATACCTCAAGCCAATTTCAAACCAAGAAATTTACAAAACAAACCTACCATACAACCAAGATATATTTCTCAAATTTAAAAAAATAAAAATACACAGTGACAATCGAAGTAGCCACTAATTGCAAGAAACCCAAACCAATTTATCATTTTAAGTAACCAAATCTCTACAACAATGACATTATATAACATACAACCTACTACGTAATCCCACAAATTAACTAAGAAACACAAAAAAAAAAGCAACAAAAGGAAAATTATTACACACAGTGTAATAATCATGCTCATTATTACAATCCACCCAATATATCTCTATAACCACAACATCATACAATACAACTCACAAATCAAACAAATCCCTGCAACCCATTGTATATTCTTACAAATCAACCAAGAAAATACAAAGAATAAATTCCAAAAGGATAAATAATAAATACCCAATAGTAATCAACGCCCACGATACAATCCACCCCTTTATGTAATACTCAGCATGAAAATGAGGGAAGGCGATCACTTGCAAGTTACAACAGAGCATGAAGGCCGGGAGTAGAGGTTGATTTGTCAAGCGAGAAGAGAGTTTGGTGGCATCTTACCACCAGTAGTATCTCATCACCGGCGGCATCTCACGGCGGCGTGGAGGCGAACAGGCGTGTATGCGTTGAGAGGGAAGGTGAAAAGATACTAAGCGGTGGTAAGTTGGGGGTTTTTAGGGTAAAATAAAAGTGAGTGTCTCCATATCCCACCATTTTTATCTTTTGGGATTTGTAAAAATCAGACAAGTGTCTTCCATCATTGACTTAATTAAGTCTTCGTGTAAAACAAAAGTCCATAAACACTCCCAAAAAAATGGGTAGCATGTTCCATGTCAATATGAATCTTTCTACGAAACAATTTTTAGACCGTGTTTCTCTACGCATCGTCATTAAGAATGGTCGATTTTCTTCCTAGAAAAGCTTCCCAAGTCACCCTCCATTCATTTCCAACACGGTAAAGCCAAGAAGAGTCATCAATCAAATGGGACCATAATTTTAAATGTAATATCGGTTTTAATACCGGAATTATTTCTGGCAGGGGATATATTCAATTCAATTGGTTTCAATCAAGTTTAAGTAGATTTTAAAATTTTAAATAAAATATTTTTATAGATATTAAAAATTATTTTATCATCAATAATTTATTAAATAATGGTTAAAATATTGTAAATTTGAAAATTTTAGATTTCAAATTAGGGTATATATTAAAATGGTACAATACCCTAATGCATACTGAATTTAAATTTAAAGGCGCCATGTAAACTTTAAATATAATTCAATAATTTCCTAATCTTAATTTTTTTTTGTTGAAAACAACTATATGTTAAAGGATATTTAGTTAATGTTAATTAAAAATTATTATTAATGTCTAATAAAATATTTTATAATAATATTTAAGTCGGGTTGAATCTAATTCCATTGTGTTGTACAAAATATACCACTACCTCCTATAAATCGATATACCACAATTAAAATGTGGAACAGACCAATACGAATTTCCGCACGCTGTTGACTTATACGGTGGGTATGAACATCATGAAACAATGGTGGAAGACCGGCTTGTGTGGTGGCTATAAACATCATAATACTGTATCAAACTGATGGTTGAAGACCTAGCCCATGCATGGCAAGCCTGGGTCAGGATTTTTAAATACTGTATCATAGTGACTTTGTAATCATATAACACTAACCATGTATTCTCTTTGATTCTATTTCGGTTTAGACTATTATACTCTTTAATTCATGCCATATTTTTTAATTCAATAATTTTTTAAACCTAAGTTTTTGTTTAAAACAACAGTATGTTAACGGATATTTAATTAAATATTATATAAAAATTATTTTTAATGTCTAATAAAATATTTTATTATAATATTTAAATCTGGTTGAATCTAATTCCATCATGTTGTATGAACTATGCCAATACCTGCTATAAATCCGATATATCACAAATAAAATGTGGAACAGAACAATGGGAATTTCCACACGCTGTGGACTTATACGGTGACTATCAACATCATAAAACAATGGAAGAAGACTGGCTTATATGGTGGCTGTAAACATCATCATACGATGGTTGAAGACTTGGCTCATGCGTAGCAAGCTTGAGTCAATAATCGTGTTGAGATATCAAAACTATAAATACAACTTCCATGCTACTATCTTAGCGCACACACAAACACACTCATTTTCCAGCTTGCAAACGATGTTATTATAGATTACACTAGCTACCATCAATATGACATTCTTGAGAGTTGCCTTCTTTGTCTTCCTATGCACACAATTGCTTGTGAAAATCTCAGCTCAAGATGAGGCAGAGGCTTTGCTTAATTGGAAAAGCAGCTTACATGCCTCTGATTCTCTCAGTTCATGGTCTCATCGGCGCAACCAAAGTCCTTGCCAGTGGAGGGGAGTTGGTTGTGATTCCAGTGGGAGCATCACTGAGTTGAACCTCAGCAGTGCGGGAGTGAGAGGAACACTTGGCAATCTAAACTTTTCCGCCATCCCCAACCTTACTGCGCTCAACTTGAGTAGCAACCACCTCTTTGGTCTCATACCATCTCAGATTGGTGTCCTTTCCAAGCTCACCCACCTTGATTTCACCCACAACAATTTCAGTGGTTCTATTCCAAAGGAGATTGGACGCATGAGGAATTTGCAGTTTATTCACTTCTATGATAATAGCTTGACAGGAGCTATCCCCCATCAGCTGAGCAATTTGCAAAGGTTGAGTTACTTGGACCTTTCTGGGAATTATCTTGAATCGCCTGATGATCCATTTCACTTCATTGGTTTTCCTCATTTAAACTCTCTCTTGCTTGGACTCAACTCCATTGGCCCTGATTTTCCACTCTTTGTGTTGAACTGTACTAACTTGGTTCATCTAGATCTATCAATGAACGTGATCACAGACCCAATTCCTTTGGAGCTGGGAAAGCTTAGAAAACTCCAACAGTTACATTTGGGGGACAACACAAATATGACTGGCCAAATTTCCTCCTTCATTGGCAATTTGACAAAGCTAAAAAATTTAGACTTGAGAAATATTCACCTCAACTCTCCCATCCCTGATGAGCTCAGTTTCTGCACCAAGCTCACTGTTCTTGCTTTGCCCAACACAAACTTGTCAAGCCCATTGCCACCTTCTTTAAAATCTCTTACTCAAATCTCCGACCTTGACCTCTCTGGCAACCAAATATCAGGTGAGATCCATCCATCCCTCATTTCTAATTGGAGTCAGCTCACAGCTTTGCAACTCTCTTCTAATTTGCTCACAGGACACATTCCAACTCAGGTTGGTTCTTTGAACAACTTGACATACTTAGATCTATCTAGGAACCTTCTACATGGGACATTACCTTCAGAATTGGGAAATTTAAGGAACATAAAGTCTCTGTATTTGTCTGAGAACCATTTGACTGGCCCCATACCATCTAGCTTTGGAAACTTGGTTCAACTGCAAAACATGACTCTCTTCAATAACTCACTCTCTGGGAATCTCCCACCTGAAATAGGTAACATGAAGAGTATGGCGGCCCTCTCTCTTGCCAACAATAACTTCGAAGGTTCCTTGCCGCAAACCATAACCAACCTGAACAACCTTAGGCTTCTACGTCTTGATGCCAACAATTTCTCTGGCATCATACCTCAAGATTTTGGACCTCGTTTACTCCAAGACGTCAGTTTCTTTTTAAACAATTTCTCGGGTCAACTCCCCCCTTTGGTCTGCCATGGTCGAAAGCTGGAATACTTCTCGGCTTCTGAGAACAAGTTCACTGGGCCCATACCTCAAAGTATAAGAAGTTGCTCAAGTTTAACAAGGCTTGTTCTTTCTCAGAATCGCCTAGATGGGGACATCACCCATGCTTTTGGGGTATACCCACTTCTCAAATTAGTATATTTGCAAGAAAATCAGCTACATGGAGAATTGGCACCAACATGGGGTGAATGTGGGAGCCTCTCTAGTCTACATTTAAATGATAACTTTATATCGGGCCACATCCCACCTGCCATTGGGAACTTGATAAATCTGGAAGAGCTGAACCTTTCATCCAATCGACTCACAGGCAATATCCCAGATCAGTTCTTTAACCCAGCTACAAAGTTGTACCGTCTGGACGTGAGTGACAACCGCCTATCAGGATCCATACCGAAGGAGATTGGAAACTGCCCAAAACTATCATTCTTGTATCTTGGAAGCAACAAACTTGAGGGTCCAATTCCAACCCAAATTGGAATGTTGAAATTACTGATAGAGCTTGACATGAGTCACAATCTTCTTTCCGGAGCAATTCCATTAGAGGTAGGAATGAATACGTACCTCCAGAGTCTTAATGTGTCCCACAACAATCTTTCAGGCTCAATACCACATACCCTAGAGGGCGTTAGAAGGCTGATAAGTATTGACATCTCCTACAACAATTTTGTGGGTTCTCTTCCCAATCTGTTTGCTTTTGAACATTCTCCCCCTGAATCCTTGATTGGCAATCCAGGTCTATGTGGAAAAAAAGAACAAGGCTTGAAGCCTTGTGATACAGATGGACAAGGCCTCCATGGTACAGGGAAAAAATATTTGAAGGTGGTAATCCCGGTACTAGTACCAACTGCAACTGCTATTGTTCTTGCATTGCTAGCAATGCTCATCTTTAAGCAAAAAAGAAGTAACGTGACTAGAACGGATGGGACTTTCACTGCACTAGAGAGCTATGATGGGAAGTTAGCATTTCAGGACATTGTAGATGCCACAGACAATTTCAGTGACAAGTTCTGCATAGGCATTGGTGGGCAAGGGAGTGTCTACAAAGCCACACTTCCAACAGGTAAAACATTTGCAGTGAAACAAATCAACACACCAGATGAGGAGGGGTTGGATGAAGTTGTTGTTCGGAAAGCTTTTGAGAGAGAAGTGAGGGCACTAACAGAAATTCGCCACAGGAATATTGTGAAGTTGCATGGTTTTTGTGTCTGGAAGGGAAGCATGTACTTGGTGTATGATTATGTGGAGAAGGGGAGTTTGAGAAACTCTTTGAAGGGACAAGATGGAGAGCAATTTTTGGGATGGAGGGAAAGAGTTACGATCATAAAAGGAATAGCTGATGCCCTATCCTACATGCACCATGATCAAGTACACCCTATAGTTCACAGAGACATATCCACAAACAACGTCCTGTT
>JAVDBV010081663.1:0-11038 GCA_032619315.1 Piper longum | reverse complement strand
GGCCGCGGAGGGGCAGTTGTAGCGACAGGTGGCGGCCGCGGTAGGATGGCGACCACTAGCGTTATTAGGAAATTATTTTTTTTAAAAAATAATAATAAATTTGAGTTGTCCTTCTATCGGATAGTCCAGATTAAATTCAAAATAAAAAATTTTTACCCTAAATTAATAATATATATATATATATATATATATATATATATATAACTCGAGAACGAGTTGATTGGCCAGGCAAGAGCAAGAGACAACAGTTGGGAGGGGCCGACATGTTCTCATACTCACGAAAGCCGTGGTGGCTTTTTTATGCCTTGCCTTGCCAAGCAAATCTAACATAAATAATTGCAATTTAATTTATAAAAAAAAAAAGAAAAATAAATTTTACTTTGAAAAAATTATAGTTAAAGCAAGAAATGTCAAAACAAATAAAAGTATATATATAACTTCTAAAAATAACTAATTTTTCGTCCATATCTTTCAACGCCTTCCATTTCCAAAGTTCTGGGTGCATATAAGCGACAGTACTCCACAGGAGGTATTAAAAGATTATTGGATACTTAATGCTGTTATATTCTAGTTATAATGCAAATTCTTTTGTAAACGGTATACAATTTTCTTTCATATTGTTTTGGGTAGTGTCACTACTATTGCATTGCATGAAAGGCCTGTGCTCCTAACTCTCTAATAAAGAATCCTTGAGAATTAGCTCGTTTGATTGAGAATATCATATCATTTACCTGTCACGTATTGTTTATCAATTATTTATGCAGTAATAATGTAACACTACTTCCAACATTAATATATTTTGACTACTTGCTTCTCATAAATAACAAGACATTCATTTAATTGATTTATATTGTATGTTGTAATATGGTCAATAGAGATATATATATATATATATATATAATATTGACAATGTCTCTCTCGTGGATATATAGAAGAGTAGATCAAAAAACGTTGGGCACCATGCAACACGCCATATATTACGTAACTTAGCTTGTGATATGAATACGACGGAGCATTAATATGTGGATACGTATATAAACACGTGAATCAGATTGTTGTGCATGAGATTCACGACACGAAAGTTAGTTCAGCCATGCACATGCAGATTCTCATATTGATTATTCATTGAATTTCCCTGTCCAAATTAAGCCGTAAACAGTTCACTTCACTGGATATGGAGGGTTTTTTTTTTTTATAACGAGAAGAACATGCTTAATTTTTTTCCGGGTTATTTCACTGTCATTTATATTGTGTTTTTTTTATATTTACATTACTTTTGATTAAATTTGACAAATACATTTCTCTGAAAATAGGTAGTATAATTACTAGTACCAATCATATAAGCTATATGAGATGTAACTCATGTATATAAGTCTCTTATATTTATATCTATGTATATATAAAGAGAGAGAGAGAGATTATCTTAGTGCAAAATCTAATTTAAGACATCTGATTATATAAAAGACTGCCTATATCTTTCTATTCCAATAAAAAAAACCAAGAAAAAACAAACAAAACCCTTGCCTATAATAAAGGTCGACTAGACAACCTCTTGGCCAAGTCCGGCCCAAATTTGGCCACGTGGCTAGACCAGGCCTCAACTAGCTAAGTCTAGGGGTGTAAACGAGCCAAGCTTGTTAGCGAGTTTTTTATATTTGGTTCGGTTCGGCTCAACTCGCCTCGTTAGTTTTGTGCTCGAAAAAATACTCGACTCGAAATAGATAAGCTCGTTGAACAACTAATTGAGCATGAGCTACAGAGTGTTCGGCTCGGCTCAAAACTCGAACTCAATATGTTTAAACTCGAAAAAATATTCTGCTCGACTCAGTTAGTAAATACTATTGAGGTCGTATTGAACTTATATAATGTTGAAAAAAAAAATTTGATCCTATATAAGTTGAGTACAAACCAAGCATAAATATTTGCTCGGCTCGAACTTGACTTAAGCTCGGCTCGGAACACAACCAGTCAAACATGAGTTAAGCTCAAACATCATGAATTTTGGACAAATTCGGTTCGAATCATTTACATCAAAACTCGACTCGTTTAAATTAAAGATCGGCTCGACTCATTTTATATCAAGTCAAATTCAGACATAGTCCTGTTTTGCTCAGCTTGGCTCACTTATGCCCCTAGCTAAGTCCGATCGTATGCGACTAGATTTGCATGCGATTGCACGGAAAGAACGGACTTAGCCAGCCTTCGCCGATTTTGGCCAGGGTGACAAAAAAACGTAATTTTTATTTTATTATTAATTTTGAGTTATTTTTGTAATTAGAGGGTCTATATTAATATTAAAATTTAGAGAGGATTATCTTCCAAATTCCCGCTAAAATACGAAAAAGAAAAAAAAATAAAGGTGGTGGGAATTTGGAGGAAGAGGACAAAGATGAAAGGAAGCATCGTCGTCTCCATTCCCCCATGGAATGAAAGATCTCTCTCACACACACACACACAGCACACACACGCCCACTCCCTCCCATCGCCATGCCCACTCCTCTCCTCCTCCTCCTCCCTCCCCCCACCGCCACCCTCCTCCTCCTCCGACGCCGCCCTACTGCTACCCTCGGCCCCGCCCATGGTGGCGAAGCGTCCGAGCGTCGGCCCAGGCGGCGGGCCGGGCGCATCGCCGTCGCCATGTCGGGGGAGCTCGAAAGGGCGGGGCCCGTGTCCCGGATGAATCTGAACGAGTACATGGTCACCCTCGACAAGCCCTTCGGCATCCGCTTCGCCCTCTCCATCCACGGCAAGGTCTTCGTCCACGCTCTCAAGCGCGGGGTAATGCTAGCTTTCTCTGCAATGCCTGATCTTCGTTGTGTTTCATGACGGATAGAGAGTTTATGGTGTTTGACTTACTGGTAAACATAGAAGATTTTCTGTTGTGGGTGGGCCGGTGGTGTTTCTATTATCAGGCTCGATTGAAAATGGGAGTCTTTCGCCCCCTTTTTGATGGTATTTGATTGAAAGTGGGGGTCCTGGTTTAGTAGTTTTTGAGTGTTGATTATGCCTCCTCTGTGATGGTATCTCTGATTGAAAGTGGCTGTCTTGGGATTTGGTATATTTTATGGAACTGGGTGTCGAGATTGCTGTATTCCAGATTACACCTACTATATATTTAGGATCATTAATGGATAGCTTAGCTTGGGTAAGTTTGACCATCAACAAAAGTTTGAAGTTTCCTTAGTTGGGAGATGATGCGTGTTAAACACTAACCACAACACGACCATGTCGACTGCTGCACTAACTGTTGGCCATGAATTTGAGATTGGGTGTCTTTGATTAGTTCATCAATGCTAAACGTGGTGATGTACCGATATCTTGGCTGTTCCTCACCATTTGCTGATATAGCTATGCCTTGCCTTGCCTTGCCTTGAGTGCGAATGTACATCATTTAGCCTCTGGAATTCATTGCGCTGTTTCTAATCGTTAAAGCTGATTGTCTTCCTTAGTACCTTTAGGATTGCTCTTGGATTGACCTCTTGTACCGGGTAGTACTCAAGATGCTTATTATTTGGTTAATGGATGGAAAATTGGAATTTCTTGCATTGTTTCGAGAATGAAATTTTGCCAACTTGTATTTTTCAAACAAGTAATTGACGGGAAAACAAATTTAGCTGGCTTAATGATAATAAAAATTCATTTTGTAGGGCAATGCAGAGAAGTCAAGAATAATCATGGTGGGTGATACGTTGAAAAAGGCAAGTAACTTTTCAGACAGTGGCTTTATTGACATTGAAGACTTTGGGGATACAGAGTACGAAATTATGTTGGATGTCATTTGTTCTGTTTTATAATTGCTTATATTAGAAGCTATTTGTCTGAAAGACATTTTATTAGGTCAGGGTTCTTGCCATTGATGAGCTTGAATGCATAGATTTGACTGTGTGAAACCAAAAATTATAAGTGAAGGGATTTGTCTTGACTAGCTTTCCAACAATGACGACATGAATTATCAGTTCTCCACATGAAATTTGTATTTGTGTATGTTCATGGCTGTACATCTAGCAGAGCTTGCAACTTGTTCTGTCACTATACTTCAACTTCACGTTATTAACTTGGACATTTGTAAAGTACATTCTATATCCAGGTTCCTATTAGTCGCAGAAAAATCTTGTATTTGTAAAGTACATTCTATAACCAGTTTAAGATCAGACAGAAAACAAACACATAATTATTCTTCGAGGGAGCATTGCTATACTAGAGCAGTTTAAGCTACTACCATTCGTCCATCGAATTCTCTGTTTCTTTCACTTGTGTAGCTTTGTATTTACCACAATATTCATCTGTCAGGCCTCTGTTTTTGTGAGATTTATGATCTGGTGGCATATGTGAATCCTCTCTGAACTAAGTTTAAGTCTTTCATTCTTGTCAGTTGTTAAAATGAATTCCTTTCTCTAAAATATTTTTAGGAAGCTGATGAAAGAGGAAAAAGGCCCCTTTAGCCTGATTCTAGAACGACCTTTGACACCCTTCCCAATTCATCATCTTCATATGATTGGAGATTATGCCATACTATATAATAGAGGCAACGTACCTTTAGCAACTTGGAGCATGTCGCTGTTGGCTTCGAAATTTCAGCCAGCTACTAAGTGCAATGGAAAATCTGGATTTGTTGTGTTCTCCCCAAAGTTCCTCAGATCTGAAGGGTGGAAGCTTTTAAACGAAGATTGTGGAGACTTAGATTCTCAAAGAGATAACTATGCAGATTCGCTTGTGAAGCCCTTGAGTCCACTTGTTGGTATGTTTTCAGAAGGAGATAGTGATGATGCTGAATGGGCTTATGGTAGCTTTCCATTGGAAGAGTATATTAAAGCTATAGATCGTGCTAAAGGCGAGCTGTATTATAATCACTCACTGGGCATGCAATACACTAAGGTGGTGCTCTTGGCAGTAGCAGCTCGTGGTTTGCATTTCTTCTTAAAAATGACATTTTTAACTCCTTTTTTATCATACTTCTTTTGCAGATAACAGAGCAAATATATGTTGGATCGTGCATGCAGAAGGATGCTGATGTGCAAATTTTGTCAAATGTTCTGGTATATTTAGTCTCTAGGATGTAGATCTTTTTGATGTGGCAGTACTATTATTTTGTCTTACATCTTTCTATTTGCGTTTATGAGCTGTATTCAACAAATTATGTTAGAAAATTTTAGAAGATTTCAATTACAACCTCCGAGTCGATGCGGCCTGTGCAATCGAGCATCTTAATAGTTGTATACATTTGGCATTATTTTCAACTTAATTATTGCCGGAACTTTGATGTTTCTTTCCTTCAGGTTGCTGAAACCTATATTTCACATTGTTTTTGCTGTATATTTGTTATTTGAAGTCTATCATGTCCAGTAATAATGTCAATGCATTGTATAAAATTTGCCGTCTTTTTATATCCTAGACTTATGGGCCTGTTTATGATCAAATTATTCTTCAGACAGTTTTAAAGGTAATAACAACTGAGTATATATCTTTGTGTCAGGGAGTCACTGCTATTCTAAATTTTCAGAGCGAAAGTGAGCGAGCAAATTGGGGTATCAATTCCAAATCTATTAATGATGCCTGCCGAAGGTCTAATATTCTGATGGTCAACTGTCCTGTAAGGTAATAAGGTTCATGCTTTTATTATTACGACTTTTCTAATGCACAAAGTAGAAGTACGTTTTTAAACAGTATAGTTTTATTTATTGATCAGTTATACTGAATTTCAAGTGCATAAACTACCAAACACAGTGATAGGCTGATTCAGGGAATGCTGTGAAATCCTTTGTTGCGTGTTACTCACCAAGAGAAAGCACTTGCAATATTTGACGAGGCTATCACACCAGGGAGCCTCTGTTGGTTATTTATGCACTTTCTATCAGGACAATGTCCCCAGACAAACTGAACTAACCAGTTTGTAAATTTATTGTGTAAGTTCATGAAAAATAGGTGTTTTGAAAAATGATACTTACAGTATATGGATTTGAGGTATTTAATACCTAATTTACCTTCTGAATGGTAATTAAAAAACGTGCATTTGTCTCTTCTCTAAAACCTGGGACTTTCAAGACTTGGGTTTAACATCCTGTTGTTTTTGCTTCATAAAATAATGATATGGATTACTATTATTAGTGCTAAGTGAATGATATCTTTTGTTATTAGGCTAACGTTTTACATTCTGATTAACTATGCTATTACAGGGAGGTTGATTCTATTGATTTGAGGAAGAAGCTCCCTTTCTCCATTGGGCTCTTGCTTCGATTACTGAGAAAGAATATGCGAGTGTATGTAACATGTACGACAGGGTTTGATAGATCTCCCGCATGCGTTATTGCCTACTTGCACTGGATTCAGGACACGGCCCTCCACGCAGCTTATGAATTTGTAACGGGACTGCACTCCTGCAGACCAGACAGGTAGCTTCACCTTCTCAGTTGTCATATTCATTTATTCACTCATCTCAAATTGTTTTAAATGAAACTTATGTTGAAGTGGAAGCTATTTGTTTGCATTAGATTTTCCTATACTTGATTCTAATGTTATGCAATAGCTGGTTGCAGATGCATAAGTGATGATAGTCTGTATATTTTTTAGGAAAGGAAATACTGTTGAGTGAACGAGGGAATTATATTGTAGAGAGGATTATTGTTTACCAGAGCAGAGAATAAACAAGCAATCTGTTGGTAGTTAGATATTCTCGCAAAGGTAATTGAGCAGTACTTATCTTGTAGGGACAGAAAACATAAAACAGCATTTCATCCCCTTAAAAATAATGAAATTGTGCTCTGCTTTATATTGGCGTGACTGCTTATGAAACATTTTTCTTGATAGAACTGAACATTCCAAAAAATCTGTCCACTCCTGGAAACAGCTTTCAACATGTTTTCTTCCTTAAGCAAGTGAATTAACCATGTTATGTGATTTGGATTGCTCTCTCCAACAATGTAGTGTCTTTACCTATTTTTCTCTTCGAGATGATCTGTGGAGTAATATATTTTTGATGCAGACCAGCAATTGTTTGGGCTACGTGGGATTTAATTGCCATGGTAGAAAATGGCAGGCATAATGGTCCTCCAACTCATGCTGTGAATTTTGTGTGGAATCATGGCTGCAGAGAGGTAGCCTTGTCTGTTCTAAAGTGATCTTTTTTTTTTTGAAAAAAAAACCTTTATTGTGGTGTAGATAGCTGTTTGAATGGTGAATAACTATGATTTCTTTTTTACAATAGGGAGAAGAGGTACGTTTGGTGGGAGACTTCACTGGAAATTGGAAAGAGCCTATCAAGGCTGACCATAAAGGTGGACCAAAATATGAAGTAGAAGTTCGGCTTCCACAAGGAAAGTAAGTCATGCTTCTTCTTCCTCAACCTTTGATTGGCAACAATAATTGTTGGTCAAGTTTATATGCTCATGTACTTAGCTTCCACCCTTCTAGCATTTGAAACGAATCATACTCTTGAAATATTTGTGGCAAATCAAGCTAGTTTAGTTAACCAATGGTATTTGGAGATTGGTTACTGACCACTTTCCTTTCAGGTATTATTACAAGTTCATTGTTGGTGGTCAGTGGAGGCACTCAACATCACTACCAACGGAAGCTGATGAACATAGAAATATTAACAATGTTATCACGGTTGGTGACATTGCCCGGATAAGATCCTTGGTTCCTTCTCATCAACAAATAAAGGTTAGAATAAGTTTCCCGAGAATGCAGATCTCTATGGTTCTTGTTTTTGGCCGACTTATATTTCTCTTTTCTGATAACGAAAATTTTCTGAAATCGTAAACATTGTATCATTTCTTACTGCTTTTGCAATGCAGGGCCCGACCATTGTTAAAGTGATCGAAAGACCATTAACTGAAGATGAGCGCTTTATGCTGGCCTTCGCTGCTCGGCGAGTGGCTTTTGCCATTTCCCCAATAAAATTTGCTCCCAAATAGCGCAGCACAGTTCATTTTGGACCTTATGAAGGTGTTCTTTTCATTGAGCATGCACAAAAATAAGCTGTAATATAGTGTTTTTTTTTTGTACTTCAAAATGATGTCATATCCTTTGTTTCCCATTAACAATGTCATCCTTGGCCCTCGTCAAGGGTAAAAAATAGGTCAACACTTGTATACGCGACTTGTGCATAATGGGAGCTCTAGGTGGAGATGAAGTGCTTTTTTAAGCTGCAGAAACTGTTTGTCCAATCCATTATGATGCAGCAAACAAAATTTTCAAGCCATCTACAAAAACATGGCATGGTAACATACTCTATACAAGTTATTTCACTCTTTCAACTGTTCAAGAAGTAAAATGCAGGCCATATGTCACCAACAAATATCCTAGTTTCCTGGATATGAAAATAAGGATGTTGGGCAGGATGTCGACATTAGTATTGGCCATATTGGCCAAGCAGTGGAAGATAATGCATAGTTATCTCTACTCAAGATATATATACTGCATAGTGAATCTACATAGAGTTTCATGATAATGTATATATACTCTATACAACAATGCAAGACTGCATCAATGTCAACGGCAACACTCAGTTCTGAAACTTGTGACCCCATTCATGTCTGCATTGGCTTTGTAAATGACAACAAGATGAGCTAATTTTATCAACACCCATAAAACTTAATAAGACTGCAACATAACAGGCTTCAAAAACTGCATTCATGGTATGCAGCTATACCACAACAGATGCAAGATGACAATGCTTGTTGCTCGTTGCATCGCATTGTTTCAGTTTCTGGAAAGAAGAAGCAAACTAGATGGGAATGGCAAGCAAGTACATATTCTTCACCTTATTCTTGAGAAAGCAAATGAGCTCAATTTGTTATCATGGGTCTCCTTCATATATATGGTACATTTACGGTACGTATTCTCAAATTTGTAATATTGAGACAACCATGAAGTAGCGAGTTAGTTTTTGAGGGCGGTTAGTGGTACTTCAATACACTGAAGATCAGTTTCCAAGTGAAATATTAGGTTATGGTATTAGTTTGAGCTTTGAGTTGGGTCGTTATGAATAATTTTTAATTAAAATTGCGGCATTCACGGGTCTTATGATTTAAATTTTGAATTGAAGTATGATGAGCACGTATAAAACCACAGAACCTTATTTGTTGGCCCTAGAAATAATGTAGAAAAGGGCCAATTATCTACTTCTCTGTTATTGTAGACATTTTAGCCATGCAAACAAATACCCAATAATTATATCATATAAGCTGGTCTTTTGACAGGCTCACAATGCATGGCCATAGCTATGGCTTGCACTGCCTCTCCAACAATATCCAATCCTAATCTGCAACCACCAAACAGGCATGGCTCAAACTCCTCCACCTTTCACCATCCTTATCTTCTCCGGCCAGTGCATAAGCATGGCCATGCCATTGCACCCTACTGGCACCAATGTCGACTGCTTCGTTGCAGAGCTGCTGCTTGGGAGGCTCGCTCTCTCTCCCCACCAAGTCTTCTTCTTTAATTAGAGCTGCCAGCCCTTGCATCTCCTCCTCCCTCACCAACAACTACGTCCCTCGTCTGCTTAGGAACAAACCTGTTTTTGCTGCCCCTCCTCACATCCTATCTCCCACCTCTCCAACCTTGGTAAGAGTGTAGATCACTACTCAATATCATGTGGTACAATGTACGTAGCATGGCAACGTATTATACGGACATGTATGATATGTACGTTCATTGTCATCCTATGGCAATACTATCCAATAAGAAGAAAGATCATGAGGAGTGAAATATTAGAGGGGTAATGTTAATATTTAGTATAATGTAAGATTATTAATAATGTGAATATTTGGATAATGTAGGAAAACTAGCCAGGAGAGGGGGGACACAAAAATGTCGAGTGAGCAAAGTTGTGGAAGGTGTTTTGGACTGGTTACAGATTGGCTTTGTTGCACTACCAAATTATCCAAACCGGTTGAAGAAGAAGGAGATGGCTTCAATCAGAAGAGGGTGAGCATGAGCCACCTTTTGGGAACTCGTATTAGACAATCACTCATATATTGTAGCAGAAATGGCAGAAGCATCCACATCGAAGGCAACAGTTTCTTCATATTCAATTTTGGGAAGAACTATTGTTACAAATCTTAGATTTGTGAGAGAATTGTATGGGATTTTGTCAAGGTAGAGAATTGTTGTATGGGATTGAAAAATCCCACATCTAAATGGTGCGGGGTGGGGGGGGGGGGGGGGCTCTCTCCTTATAAAAGGGACCCTCCCCCCTCTTTAGTTTTTCATCCCAAAGGGTAATCTCGAATTATCTACTTCCCTTTCTACCGGTAGTAATTGTCTTTTCTACCATCAGTAATTCTCTCTTTGTAATATTTCTCTTTAGTGAAATATTATTTTGTTAGTGACTGGAGACGTAGGCAATTGCCGAACCTCGTTAAATTCTGGTGTTTGTTCTTGTTTTTTTCTTGTCTATTTAATAGCTATTGTCGGGTATAGTTGGTGTTAACTATTGTACTAAAAATCACCCCAAGATAAAATTCCTAGGAAAGTTGGTGGGACAAGATAGTCCGCTTAAAAACCAACTCCTAGACAGAATTTTATCAAGACAATTAATATAAATAGCACAATAATTAACACCAACTATACCCGACAATAGTTATTAAATAGACAAGAAAAGAACAAGAACAAACACCAGAATTTAACGAGGTTCGGCAATTGCCTACGTCCTCAGACAATACCAAAATAATATTTCACTAAAGAGAAATATTACAAAGAGAGAAAGAATTACCGATGGTAGAAAAGACAATTACTACCGGTAGAAAGAGAAGTAGGTAATTCGAGATTACCCTTTGGGATGAAAAACTAAAAAGGGTGAGGGTCCCTTTTATAGGGAGAGAGCCCCCCCCCCCTCACACCCCACACCATTTAGATTTAGATGTGGGATTTTTCAATCCCATACAACATTCAACTGTTCTACATCAAACATATGTTTTGTTGGGCAATTCTTTGTTTGATGTTCTGATTCTTTTATTGATGAATTTGCTGTGAATCCAAGGGTTTAGAGGCAGTGGCAGCATCTAAGATCGACCAGATCACAAACGAGCTCAAGATG
>JAVDBV010081660.1:0-21161 GCA_032619315.1 Piper longum | reverse complement strand
CCACCGGCCAAGCCACCACCATGAATCGACTCACCTCCGCACCATCCTTGATCCCGACCAAGACGTTTAGCCACTGGTGTCGTGATCTGCCCACAATCATCGCCCGAAGTCATGAATTTGATCACGGTCGCGACCGCGTTTTGTTCGCTTCCGGCCGCCGTCCACCGCCGTCGAGGGCAGTCGACCGACCACGACCAGCTCCGCCATCCTTCCACGGTTCCACCCTGACCAGCCCCGGCCACTTTCCGGCCATGGTGACGCCGGAATCGCTTGATTACAGCAGAATCGGAAATTTCCGCCGCCCATGCTTGCGACGCCGTTTCTGCCGCCGGTGAGCGTCACCGGTCCAATTGGGTCATCCCTTCAGACACCTGGACCCTCCAAGGACCTTTCGCGACCAGATTGCAACCCAATCGCTACCCTGGCCGGCCGGATTTTCTCACCCACTGTCGTTGTCCCTAAGCAAAGAGGGAGCCGGCGCCAAGAAGGAATGAGGGTACGTGAAAGAACCCTTTCACCGTATTTCCTTAACCGGGTAATCGGATAATCGACACGGTTCACTTAACCGGTTAACGGGTAGATAGTATGGTCCTCTTGACCGATTGAAAAAAAAAAAATTAAACTGTTAAAAATACTTTTCACTTAACCGGGTAATTCACACTTAAAGGTTTAACAGTAAATAATTTAAATGGGAACAATGAAATAAATTTTTCCATGTTCGATACCACCGCGTCGAACGTTTTTTTTTTTTCCGGGTCTTTACACTATAGGAGAGTACATCGTTCGTCATTGTATTGGTTCAAAACTAGAGATCCAGTATTAGTTGGTCCATAATTGATTGAGAAGACTATCAAACAAGTAGAGTTGATCAAGAAGAGAATGAAAGAAGTTCAATATCGACAAAAATCATATGCAGACTTGGAAAGGAGGCCAATAGAGTTTGAAGTTGCAGACCATGTATTCATTAATATATCACCAATCAGAGGAACGATGAGATTTTGAAATTCTGGAAACTATGTCCAAGATTGTGGGGCCATTTGAGATACACAAGGGAGTGGGGGAAGTGGCATATCATATAGCCCTACCACCTACTTTAAATTGAGCTCATGATGTGCTCTATGTATCAATATTTAAGAAGTATGCCCTAGATGTATCTCACAAGATTGACTACAAGGATTTGGAAATTTAGGTTAACATGTCTTATATTAAGAAGTGCTTGAAAATTCTAGACGTCAAGGTGAAGTCGTTAAGGACTAAGACTATTCCAGTGGTGAATGTTCTATCCTAGAATCACACTTTAGAAGAAGCCATCGGAGAGGTAGAATGAGACATGAAGACTAGCAATCCATAACTCTTTCATTAAGGAAATTTTGAGACAAAATTTCTTGAAGGTGGGTGGAATGTAATAATTACTACTTTTACCATTATTACCCTAGACATTCTTCTTCTCATGAGAAGGATAAATCTTAGTAGTAGATTCTTTAGTTTTCTGCCTATAAATTTTTCTTTTATATTTAGTCTTGACTAATGTCAAATACATAGAAGTTTCAATTTGTGGTTAATTGTATTAAGTACATTCATGTTAGGTCGATGCCCACATTATGTAAGGGAACAGTTGGCCAAGTCCATTTTAAGAAATAAGTAAACTGATAAGGTATATGGTAAACAAGCTTGACACAGTCACATGTCCACCATGAAAATTAGTAATTTAGGAAGCTAAGAACTTATTTTAACAATTGATCTAAGTGATGCCAAACATGTTCTAGTAACTAAAAATCTTAATTGGACTCAAGAGTCAATTTCGGTCAATGGTTTTAGACAAGGTTGTCCAAGTCTACCCATTAAAGATCAACATAGGAGAATTAGAGATAGAATAGTCATTTTAGTTTTGATGTAAAGTGTTTCAAGAAGAAGTGCATAGGGAGAAATATTTAAGGAGATAGGAGGTTACCCAACCCCTTCTTTTCTCTACCCTAAATTGATCTCCCTTTCTTCTCTCTACTTTGGATGACATTCTCTCTTTCAATTTGACCTTTTCTTTGAGATTTGAAGGTGTGGAACAAGATAAGTAATGAGGTCTTAGACTTTTCATCAAACAAAAGGTTAGTAATGTGAACTAAAATAAATTAATTATCTAGATTTATGCATCATGTTCATATTTCATGATTGTGTAATGTATGTGTTATTCCATATAGGATGCATGTTTTCTTCTATATTCAATTCATGTAATTAATTGTAATATCCATCAAATTAAATTTTAAGATGTAATTTGATGTTTAAACTTGATACAAATATGATTAACATCTAACTTCTATGTTCAAATAATGAAGCATGATTGTTCATTTGATTTGTTACAAGTATAGGACAAGTACTTGTCTTCCATACAGCCAAGCAATATGTGTAACACCCAAATTTGGCCCAAAGAATGAACTAAATTTGATGTTATAATTTGGAAAACAATTCATGAGACTACCAGCATACAAAGTTTTAAAAAACAGATCTCAACCGTCAATGAGGCTTAAGATAGTAACCTTACAGGGCTTACATATCCAACGCGTGCTCATCAGGTTATGAAAGGAAGACTCCTACCCTTAAGGTTCATAATATGAATGTTCCAAGTCAAAACAGATGTAGCACATCCCCTGTAACTAAGAGGGTGACTTTACAAATGCAATGATCATTCTAAGCTTCACAAAGGCAACACCTCCAATGCAGCTAAGAGGTTGAGCTTTCCATAATGTGGATGCATGATCCGATTCTTATACTAAATTTCAACCTTTTAGTTAGTTAACTTATTCTTAGATGATGCTGATCTTGTAGTAAATTAAACATTGGGTTGTGGTTACCTGTTCCCATATCCCACAAACAAAAATTACATACACATCATCGCATGGAAGGGCATTAAACCCTAACACTCAGTCTTCACGTGGACCATTCAAGCGGCATGAACATAATCTTCTCCACTAGCCCACGTTCTTCTATACCACACACACAATTTCTCATCATCATTTTTTAGGACTTAAGAGGTTTAACACCAGACACAATGATAATAATAATACGGTAATAAATCACAAACCACTCATTTCGTACCAAGTACGCCAACATAGGCTTTAGGGCACCCACCTATCATACATACATCACATAACCTATACTTCTAAAAATACGTAAGTCCAAAAATCCAAAAATACATAAGTCATATAACCCAAATACACACATACATGTGTTCAATACAAAGCTCAGCATAATACAAGCACATGTACCATCCCCCCCCCCCCCAATGAGCCTACTTATCCGTCCACCTCCACCGGTCACAGACATGAGCACTCACCTACATACATATATAAGAAAAATTGTCAGTAATCAAACAAGTTTGATCACCGGTCCAAAAATAATTACCAAGAAAACAATATTGCTAGATGAGTGTCTTAATACTCATGAGAATTTATAAAACTTCTAGATACATTACAAGGTACTAAGCTTGGGCTGACAAAGCTAAATATCATAAAACATGTCGAATCAAATCAATGGCATTGTACTTTCATATATATGTACTTACGCCTAACACCCTCACAACTTTCATATATCGCTTGCCATGGTACTCAGGTGGCTCAGAATAATGATAATGACAAGATTTCTAGAAAAACACCACACTCACAGTACTCTACTTACATTGCACTTTTTTACCGTGAAAATGAGTACTAGTCCAATTCATACATAATCATAATGCTCACTCTCACATTCATGAAACACTTATATAGTAAGTTTAGGTAGGGGTTTAATCGTATGCTTGCTAGATATTCTAGTTGAAAAACCATCAAGAGATCTCATCCTTGAAATTTTGTTAAACTGAAGAAAAATTTAGCTAAATGGCCTAGCATTAGAGGGATCTTATAAAATGTCATCATTGTTGTCTAGCGTCTAAAACTCAATGAAAACCTCACTCATTAAGGAAAGCAAAGATGAGGCAGAACAGTCCTACGGACCTAAATGAGTTGAACTCTTCATCGAAAACTCTGTGAGTTCACTCCACGTACCCTACAAGGAACCAAGGGATCACAAGACCTATAACCTTAGGCCTTGGCTAGATTTGGAGAGCCTGAAAGGAGTTTGAACATGACAAGGAAGGAAGAGGAGTGACTAAGGAGAATGAGAATGGTTGGAGGAGATGAGGAAAGGAGCAAAAAGGGGGAAGGAGATGGGGGTCTTAAAGAAAAAGGGAAAGGTCTCAAATACCAAGGCAAGGCTTGGTGATGTCATAGGTGTCACACCTAAAGAGGTATGAATGTCATACCTAATGAGGTATAGGTTGACCCAGAAATGACCCGTACAACCTCGAGATCACAAGTCCCACAAGGGCAATGATGGTCCAAAAGGACACACAGAAAGCAATTTAGAATCGCAAGAAACATGGTCGTAAACCTATCTATACTCAACTCATAAAAGCCAAAAATAAGAGGAGACACAGTGTAGTGTTTAACCGGGTTGCACCAAGCACTAGTGGAGACTAAAGTCTTTGGCTTGCACATACCACACCATACATATACACATTACAAAAAGGTCGGGCAAGCAACTCGAAACGGGTTAAGACCGAACCAAAACTAAAGCCGTCTAGTGAAAAGCCCAAGTTTTACACAATGTGTGAGCAAGAATATTGTTGACTGGAACATGCTCATGACCAATAGGGCCTATCTGATCATAACTGAAACATTTCATGGTCTGAATATACTTAATAGAGAGATGTACATGCTAAATACAGGCTGCTAGCAAGTACAATAGCTGAGAATCATAATCATAATAATAAATATTAATCTGCAACCCAAGCACCACAGAGGGGTATTAACCATGCCCTTCAGTGGGCCTCATGCTCCGATCCATCAAGCTTGCATTGAAAACTCAAAAATCATATAACAGGCATAAGGCCTAGGAAGGACTTATAAATAATGCTAGAGCGACTTTTGAGCTAGATTTGAATTTTTTAAAAGGTCATCAAAGGATCTCGACCTTGATGTTTTATGAAAAAATAAACTAAGATGGTCTCGTGGGTAGCGGGAACCAATAAAGTACCACTATCTATATCCTACGATATAAAACAAAACTATGATAGAGCCAAGCAGCAAATCGAGCAAAGAAGAGTCCTAACACACATGTGAGGCAACCTCCACATCCTAGCTCAGCAAGCTTAACTCCATTCGACCGAGAAAATATAGACCACTATCAAACCATGTATGATGCATGTGTGCAATGACATGAAGACAATCCAAGATGCAATAATGGCATGACATGCAAAAAAGCATGAAAATAAACACACACATCACATCACACATCATTCACATGGTGAGCATATCATCATACTGAATAAATTCTATAAAATAAAACATATATCAAGAGGAAGTTCTCGGTTGATTATGAAATAGTTTTTGGGATTCAGTCTGCATATTTAAGTCTAATCAGAGATATTGAAATGGGTTGAAATGCCCTTCTTATCATGGCTCATGTATGGTATGTTGTATGTTTGTCTGGCCATAGCCTCTTTCAGTGCTCACTATGCCTGTTTGGATGCTAGATGTCCAGCTTTTTCATGTTTGGTTTAGTTTAGCCATATATAGTTAAATGTTTGGACTGTGTACCTCATGTCTTTTGTGTGTTTGCCATGTGTTTGATAATCTTTCTGACTGTCTTAACCCCCCTTTGGGACCTACAGTGCAATTTCCAAGGTGTTCCCGATTGCTTTATGGTAAAAACCCTATGTTTGTGGGTTTTGGGCTAACCAAAATCATACCTCTTTAGCTAACCCAACTCATACATCTTTATCTAATCCAACTCATACCTCATTAATTATGACACTTATACCTATGACATCACCAAGCCAACTCATACCTTTTTATCCAACCCATACCTCTTTAGGTATGACACCCATACCAATGACATCACCAAACCACCCTTTTTCTATAAAACTCATCCCTTCCCTCACCTTTTCACCATTTCTCCTTCCTTCCTCACCTCCAACAACCTTCTTCTCCTCCCCTTGGCTTTTTTCTTCCTCCTTGTATCTGCAATCACCCTCCTCCAAGTTGCTAGTCTCCAAGAGTAGTAGGCTTTGAAGTTGGATAACTCAAAAGAAATCTCCTTGATCTTCCCTTATAAGTTTCAAATTTATGTTGGCTCTATTCTTTGTTGTTTGATGTTTATTGCTTGCAATTTTGTATTGTTTCCTTTTTATAACATTTTTAGCATGTACACGTGCCTGTTAGGAGCATTTTTAGTACTAATGTATCCTATTTATCCATGTAAATAAATAGATATGTTTTTTATAATGCACATAGGTCACTTATCTGCACTGTTTCCGTATAAAAATCATATCTTAGAATTTTGATGTTAAATTTGCATGGTTATTATTTTGTTGCACTCATAACATGTAGATCTACAACTATTGGGCTGGGTAGTTTACCTTCTATGACGTTTGATTTGCATGTATGATGGTAAAATTTGGGGAAAGATGGCAACTTTCACTGTTACCAAAAGACCACAAAAGACCTCCCCTTGGTCTTGTATCGCTAGTTTCAAGTTTATGTTGCCTTTGTTGCACATTGTTTGATGTATATTGCTTGTAGTTTTGTGTGATTTTATTTTTATGACATTTTTTGTATGTAAATATGCTTAGTAGGAGAATTTTTAGTACTCATGTATCGTATTTTGCTAAGTAACTAAATAGATATGCTTTTTATAATGTATGTAGGTCACTCATCTGTATTGTTTCGGTGTAAAATTCATAACTTAGAATTCTGATATTACATTTGCTCGATTATTCTTTTGTTATACTCATAACATGTAGATATACAACTTTTGTTTTGGGTATTTCACCTGCAATGCCCTAGTATGTACATGTATGCGGCTAAAAATTGAGGAAAGTTGGCAACTTTCATATTTAGAGTGACATAAGCCACCTTTCTTATATATTTACTCTCTGACTATTTAGTATCTATTTATACACATTATGCCATTTTTTTAAGGGTGATGTTGTGAGTTCTTGTTAAAATTTTATGCCTAATATAACCACT
Organism: Piper longum; assembly: GCA_032619315.1. Taxonomy (NCBI): domain Eukaryota; kingdom Viridiplantae; phylum Streptophyta; class Magnoliopsida; order Piperales; family Piperaceae; genus Piper; species Piper longum. The sequence goes on along the minus strand of JAVDBV010081660.1, from coordinate 14,103 downwards.
AAATAATAATGAACATCCCATAAGAACACCTTATATTTCTTGTGTTGTTTGTGACTATAAGCATAATCTGTGATTGTGTTAAAGATTAAGCCACCAATTTAAGCTAATATAATTTATGATGCTCCAATAAGTGTCTACTTAAAGTATACAAATTTTGGGAATGGGTGAAAGTCATCTAGTTACGTTTTGGAGGTGTTTACCCAGATAGTGTAAAGATATATGGTGAAAACCACTAGTTTCTTTTACATCCGTTGTAAATTACCTTAAAATAGGTTCATGGTGTTGGATTTGAGTGAAACTTAGTCCACACCTTAGCCTATGTCTCAGTAGCAACGTGACCAATTTTGGAGCCATTTGGGTTGGTTCCTAATTTTATATGTGAATTTCAAATTTTTTAGGGTCTATATAGCTCCAAAAACAGCCCATCCAGGGACCCAAATTATAAAATCCACTATAGCCCATTTACAAAGTAAAGTAGGCTGACCTCTTACTGGGCGCAAGCTCCATGTGTTAGATAACTAGGCCCACTAACCCAAGCCCATTTGGAGCTCTAGCCATGAATGAACAATTCCAATTGGTGCACGGCTGAGCAACACTATTCTAGTATATTAGGACTGAGCTTAATCGGCCTTGTCCCCCTCGAATGGCCCATGGGCAAGCCATGGTAGAATTTACCTATGAACCTTAAAGTGTAAGGGGCTAACCATCCAAATTTGAGCTCATTTGAACATTGTTAGGCCTATCTGAAAAATCGTCTAGTAAACCCATTTGATTAAAAACCTAAAATTGATTGTAACCCACTAAGTGAACATGAAACTAAAACCTTAATTAAGATACCTAATGGAGTTGTACACTTCACTTAGGACATAATTATTATAATTAAGTGATGTTTAAGTGTTGAGTTTGTGTGGAAGCGCTCCCTCATTTTGCGTTCCGATGTGACCCGATTTTTTTTCGGTTCTATCTCTATTCTAGGTATCACGGGTGAGCTTACCGATTAGAATAGAGAGCTCTACCCATCCAAGTCTATAAGACTCCCCCTTTTCTTCATCTCTGCTTGACTCCCTACGTGTCAAGTTTAATAGTGTTTTAGACATTTGACGACATGAGTGACATTTTATCGGATAACTTCGATGTTGGGCGATTTTGCCATATTTCTACATGTATTTAATAAAATTGAGACCCCTTGATGGTTTTCGAAATATAGGATCCAAAAACTAAGTATTAAATCCTCCCCCAAGCCTAAGGGTTTACAACTTTTACGAGTAAGAGTGTGTATGGGAACAATGGATCCCACTAGTACTCCTGCAAACCCTAAGGTAGTGTAGAGTATGTGGGTATTGCATAACGCAACACATTTTCAAAATTTATGACACTAACTTAACCATTCGTTTTGCCACTCGAGTACCGTGGTGGGTGTAATAAGGAGGATATGAGGGCATAAGTGTTGTATGTATGAAATTGAATAGTAGTTGTGCATGCATGTCGACACTAGTTTAAGTATGTTTGCTTACTACCCAGTGTGAGGCAATTCTAAAGTTTCCTAGGTTCCCGTAGGTAATGGAATACCATTTGCCAACTTGCTATTTTATCAGTAATTATTCAGACTAATAATCAAATTTATTTGATTATTGATGTGGTTTTCTATTATATGTAGGTGAGGTTCCCTGGTGTTGACCAACCTAGGAGCATGGCTCAGCGGCTCATTGGCGATGGTGATGGTGGTGACAAGGGACCTATGTTATGTTGTATGTTTTGGACTAGTTATATTATTGATGACTATATGGCAGGCATGTGCCCTAACTATGTGAACTTTGTATTATTCGGATGCATGCCATGATGGGTTTGCTAGCATATTTTATTATTATATTATATTTTATTGTGGAGTTACAATACTTAGGGGCAACATTAACCATTGTTTGTAAGGTATATAAGCCCCAGAGTCCTAGAATATGATAAGGAGCTAAGTTAGGTACACAAAATACATTTGGCTCCAGGTATTTGTGTGTTAGAGTAACGTGGGTGGAGGAGCTTACAGTTCACACCAATTGAAGGCCTTTAAGTCTAGTTATTAGGGTTTGATCCCTTGATACTTGATGATGCTATATAATTTGTTTCACGCTTTAATTATTGCTCGCATAGGGTATGTGGAACAGGTAACCAAAGCCTTATTTAAATACTTTCATCATCTTCATGTAACTTAAAAGAAGACCTAAGCTAATCAATTGAGCTAAGTAGTAAGCATAGGATGTAGGGAACAATATGCAACCTCAAAACTGTATCGGAGGTGTGCTTCTTCTACAGTTGGGAGTGATCATCCCATTTTTAAGTCACTACTCATAGTCACAGGGGAGGTTCTGCCTTTGTTACTGCTAAAGGTGTTCATACATGTGTGAGAGCCCTCAACTTAGTCTCACATCTAATACCGACAGGGAGAAGACCCTATTTATAAGTATGAATGAACTATAGATCTTTAAGTTTGGTTAATCATTTTAAAGAAATGACTTAGGCTAGTTACATTGCACTTTAGCCGAGTTGTTACAACATGATTCTTTTAAGTCTAAGATCCATCTTTGTAATATGAACTTTGCATGCATTCTATGAAAGAAAAACCTGGCGTCCTTCTTAAGCCTTTGTGGAGGGTTGAGATCTATTTTTGTAAAGTATGTATGTACTAACCCAACGAGTAGCTTCTAAATTATAATATCACGATTCGGTCCATCCATTCAGGCCAAATTGGGGTGTTACACTTAATGCCGATGACAATTTCACTGTAACGACTTTAGATTAGAAGAACTTAATACCAAGAGCTAGGGCCACGATCTAGGGCGATTTAGGATAGCTCATAGGGCTCATCTAGATCTATTAAGGTACGCCAAAATGTCATGCCTAAGCAACCAAAACTCTAGGCTAACATGACACCAAAGCCAAGACACGCACAAAACAAGCACGAACATGACCCTAAACTATAGAATAGAACCGAACCACACAAACCACCAACTTGGCAATTGTGGCCAACTAAAAAACTAACAGCAGAAGAGACCAGCCTCCAAGCCCACAACAACACACAATGAACCTCCTAGCACTAGACTAATCGAGCTGGACTGACCACGTGCTACTCAAATCAAGCCAACAAACCACACATAAAACATCGAGTTGGTGGGCCTAGTTTTAGATCCCAAGTCTTCATACACATTATCTTCATTACCCACCTTTGTATCCAAGAAGATAGAATCACACACAGAAAACACAATTAAGAAAAAAGCCCTTCTTAAAACTCATGGCTCATCCTTTGTAGCCATGTGGCTCTCGTTTGCTGCCTGGTGGCTCGCCTTCGCAACATATGGGTCACCAGTGTAGCCCTATGGAACTTAGCATCTTTGCTTTTGAGTTCTTGACGGTGTGGCACCGTCAAAACCTATAAATTGATTCACGTGTATGAGAAAACTACAAATGATCACTAACTCTGTCAGGACAGTAGCCTGAACCTTTGGTGGCCCTTGCCTAAGAAAAATGCATCGAGATTGATGACCTAGCATGTTTGTTGTACTCTTTACTTGCACTTGAAAATTCATGAATATATTGTTAAGTCTAGGCCCCACCATTTGCATTAACTCAATACTGAAAAACAAACATGACTTTGTTAAGCCTAGACCACGCCATTGCTTTGACTTAACACGTAAAAAAAGATAACTTTGTTATACCTAGGCCCGGTTATTACTTTGATTAAACACGTGGGACAGTCTAAAACTTAGTATTTTAGTTTTTATCATGCTTACTTGAACATAATATAGGAACATTCAAATGTCATTCCATTGAAACATGTTTTGACAAATCCGATTAAACATTGGAAAGTGATCTTAAAATTCCATAATACAGTTAAACGAACCTGGATTGATGTGCTACCCATGTTCCATGCTGCTCAGATGATCCTCCTAGACTGAATAATCGAATATATCTATATCAGTTACCCAGCTAGACTACATGAATGAACATGCATGTAACGGCATGATAATGGATTTCAACATCAATCATACATATACAACATAAACATAGTTTAATTCATCTACATGAACTTACATTAATCATGTCATCTCATTTTTAGTGCATACATCATCAAAACAACATACAAGATCATTAACATACTTAAAATAACCAATGAAACATCACATCATAGTGATTAGGAATCATACTATCTATACAAGGGCAAAATCCTCATAAATTATGGTTGAATATCCATGAATTAAGAAATTTATATCTTCTAAAATACTTATCCAAAAACTATGAAATTATAGGAGGAAAAGTAGACACGTTTCTAACCCAAAATGAATCAATTAAATCAAATATCTTAACATGAGGTATGTTCAGATCAATATAGGTTTATGGTTCGAACAAAGCCTCAGCATTGCAGCTCTCGTAGTTAGAACCAAGGTGCTCGACTATGGTTTCTAATCCGATTTTTTTGATCTTTTTAGTTTTAGGTCCAATTTTCATATTAAAAAAGGGGGCTTTCATACTATTTACATATAAAATCATATACTATAACATGTTTTCAATCTATTATGATTCATGCTACTTTCTCATAATCTTTCTTCAATGAAAAACCTACATGTGAATCATATCATTATTCTAAACTTACACCAAATCACACAAACAATCATAATTCATTTTTGTATCATACGATTTGTTTAATAATTATGAAGGCCTCATATTTAATATGAAAACTTAATAATTAAAATCTCAATCATGTATAAAGTTTTTATTCTTTTTCATAAGTCTACATATTAATTAATGAAACTTGAATAAAAGCATAACCTTTTACACAATTCATACATGATTTAAGTCAACAAACTATATAACATCGCGATGAATGATATGCATGCATGCTCTACTAGGAATTATGTTCTAGATTTTAATTACTAACATCTAACCTTGTAATATTCCCTAGATCGTAACTTCTAATGCTCCATCATTTGCAAATTGATATGACAATAATTTATATAATTTTACCCTTGTAACTTATATTTGTTAGTTATCTTTGAAGGCAAATAAGGAGTATTTAGCAATATTACTTGACAAATGAGCTTGGACTTGTGGAATTCAAAATATGGTGCTTAAAATCCTTAAAAGCAAAGTTTGGTGGTGAAGAATCATGATGTGGAGGAAGATCCAGTGAAGAGAAAAGCACCTGAGAATATATTGCATATGAGAATACACATTCATGAGCATACATGCACCAGTAAAGGAAGAGGAGAAGTTAAGTTCACGTACGCTAGTACCTCTTAACCTCCTTCCCAACCTTTCAACATCTATATATAAAAGTGACTTCTTCTAGTCCTCCTTTCTTTTGTTTTTGCTTTTGTAATGAATTTCAGTAAATAAGATCATCCTAAGAGTAAGATGAAGTTTTAATAAAGTTTGTATTCATACTTTTATGAGATTATTCGTGATTATTTTTAAGTTGTGGGATTTGTTTTGGATACAAGTTCAATCATGTTTTTCTCATGATTTGAAATCCATTCCCATAATTCAATTTCTTGGATGCTAATATTAAAATTGGGTATTAGTTGTGATTAGCAATTATGTGGATACAACTAATGATTTGATTTTAATTTTAAAAAGCAAGGAAGTAAATATTTGGGATTATTTTGGAAGAACATAACTGATATATTTTTCGTAGTAAGAGTAAATTGATTTGAAAATTATTGTGAGAGAGTTGATGGAAAGTTAGTCAATGATTATATGCATGTCTGTGGATTTTATTCATTTAGATTCTTTTGTCTTCGAATTCTTGAAGTTCGATTGTTTACTATTTGGTTTGTAGTTATTATTTTTCTCTTTCCTTCACTAAATCAATTAGTTAATTAATTGAATTAGGATTGATTTAACCTAGATTTCACAATTATTAAAGTCTCTGTTAGATCGACCTCACACTTGCCTTTGCCATACTATGCATTGATTCTTGCACTTGCGAGTATCATTTAAAGCTACATCACAAATCAATGAAGAACTTATTCCAATCTCCATCAAATCTCCATGGAAAAAGGTTGGAAGATGATTTCATGCACAAAGAAGAGAAGAAGAAAGAGGAGGGGGAGGTGGCCTGATCTCTTGGGGAAAGGGAAGCTTGGGTTTTTCTTTTTGGGGGAGAATTCCCTCACATTTTTTTTTATAATAATTACATTCCTCTTACCCGTCTTACAACCGTTTACTCTTTTCTTTACCGGCGTTGGAGAATTTCTTAGTAGCTCGACCTGTTTACTTAACCCCCGTTAACTATTTAGGCAACCACTTCTTCATAATTCTCCAACACGATCTAGAATGACTAGTTTACGATGAACTTAGTCCACAATCTTGAGTGTAATTGACCCTTGGGTACAATATAAGTACAAGACTATTCTAAACATGTTTGGCTTTACTTAAATTAATTTTCCTCTTAAAAATAAGTGCCTAGACTCATTACTTTCATGCCTTATCATTATGGGCATCCTGACAGTGATATAGACATGGTATACATGTGATCGTGTCCAATTTGTTCACTATAATATTTCCTTGTCTATTTATTTATAACTTGCTTCCATGTCAAGTCCGATCGAACCTTTGTAATGGATTCATTAAACATCTTGTTCCTATTATGGAAGTTATCTTTCCTAAAGGTTGGACTTTATAATTTCTAATGAAACATGTATGATCAATACCAATTGTGTAAATGAAATTTCTTGGCCAATCTCCACACTTTTCCTTTCCTGGTTCATCTATCAACTTCTAAAAGTAATAACACTCACTACAAAAGTCTGATTAATGTGATTCCTGATTCATTGAATTTCTTAGTCTAGTTTTATCCCTTCACTTTCAAATTTTTTGGAGTCATGTTATTGGATTCATGAAATTTTGAAGATAACATGCTCAATATGTGTAGACTTCAAAACTCGACTTTTCTAGCTATTACAACAATACATAGTTTTTAAAATCATTTCATATTGTAAAGACTTATCCAGGTGCAAATGGCCAAAGTTTATACTAATGGGCCTAAGTCATCTATTCAAATGGTTAACTAACTTGAAGATTTATAAGTTCCTCACTTATATATTGGATCTTATCTCAAGAGGTGTTGCATGTGTGACTAGTTTTCTTGGTTTTACCTTTAGGATATTTCATCTTAATTCTTTTTTTAGGCCCATAGCTAGTTCCCTAATCCACGTCTCACCTGAGCTAGCTCCCTAGTATGCGTGTAGTCCAGCCCATTATACAATATGATCCTAGATCAACTCTGATACTACCTATAATGGCCCAGTTGAAGTGCTAATGACCTGGCCCAAGTACTAACTCATGAGTCTAAGGCATCTCTTCAAAGTGGTTGACTAAGTTGAAAATCTATAAGCACATCCTACTTATCTTATTTCGGGAGGTGTGATGTGAAACTACTTTTTTTTTTTTTACACATCAACCAGTTCAACCTCATATATTGCATGTCAAGTTGAAATTTGGCATGATAGTGACCATCCATTGTACCAAAATGTAATCATATGCGATATTTAAGTCATATTTACGAAACCGGTTGTGACACCCAACCCGAATTTGGTTCAAACTTGAACTAAATCAAAGTATTAAATTTTAGTAGACCACTCATTATCACTTAGTATGAAATGATAGCCGCATGCTAAACCTAACCACTTGAAGTATCATAAGATGAAAGGTGCGAGTGCACTAGCCTTTAATGAACATACACATGATGCAAAACCAGTAACACACATGGCAAACAATGTCATGCTCAAAGAGTTCCAAGTGTGTTCTCATGTAAATAGTATACTTATATGAATCCAAATTATGAGTAAAATTTGATTGCATAGATAACTAACCTAAGATTTCCTTGTAAGTGGGACTAGCAAAAATCCCCTCAACAACAACTTGCTTATAATTCACACTAAGAATGAATAAACATAAGTTAAGAGGGTGCATAGACATCACCCATGTACATTGTCATCAAAATCACAGATAAACTAAGTGAGGGGACTAAGGTCATCTAAGCTAACATCCAACACATAGTTACATGTCTGCATTAGAATAATGCAAGGTGTGGGCTTTAGCCATTTTCGGCCTATTTTCGTCCATTTCTCGACTATTTTCGGTAATTCGAGATTCCGTACATTAGTTTAGATGCATATTCACATTATTTGTCACGTTTTGATGCTATAAATATTTTATTTATTTATTATTATTTACTCTAGTTATTATAGATTTATCGATTACGATGAATGCTTGTATAATTATTTATTATTATTGATGATATATTTACTTATAGATATTGATCTTATTCACATTTATTAAATTTTATTTATTTATTTAGCTATGGCCATCTAAGCCACTAGCTTTCACAATTAGTCTTCCCCATGGAATTTTGTGGAAGCAAACACAAGAATTTTATACACCTGAATTAAATTCCATCATTCCCATATAATTCAATGCTGAATTATAAACACAATTACATGTAAACTAGGTGAGAGGACTATGGCCGGCTAAGCCACCACCCTTCAATAGCTACACAATTGCATTAGTATAATACAAGGTGTGGGAGCTATGGTCATTCAAGCCACCACCCCTCAAACTTTCGTGCACAAGTAGTCCTCTAGTGTAGAGGCTATGGTATCTAAGCCACCCACTCTCACACTTGGTCTTCCCCATAAATTCTTCATATGCATTTTAATTTATACATGTGCTCCTCCAATCCATATCTTCAAGCTTTCATTCCATGCAAGAAAACATAATGGTTTTGTAAACACTAGTTTTTCTATTAGCAAAATGGCTAGAGATGAAGTTAGATCAACAAAATCACAATAAGAAACTATAATTGTAACAATCCACTTTTTTACCAAGTATAAAAATAAATCTTAAAGGACCGGGCCATTACTAAATTCATAAAACATACAATAATAATAAATAAACATCATAACACTAGCGAAATAATACAAACTGAGCCAACTGTTCATTTAAGTGTCATAATACTTATGGACTTTTTGAAATGATAGGGCAAGAGTGAAGAGAGGATGTATGAGGGGATGCCTCAATGTAGGAGGAGTGCTACTTATGTAGGGGTGAGTTTCGGTTATGTATTTTTTTGTGAGTTAGTCATTTTAAGGACCAAACTTATAATGTTTTGCTTTTGATGAATGGAAATGACTAACCTTGCAACCAGGATTACAAATGACTTATTGGTTAGAAACCATGAAGCAGGGGATAACTTTAGATCCCATATTGATTGAATGGTCCTCTTTTAAATATTACACACTTGGCTATTGGCTTTTTCCAAATTGTGTTGCGGAGCTTATAAGGAGCTTTGAACTTGAAGACCATTGAAGGCTTGAGGAGTATAAAGAAGGTGTAAAGCTTCATCAGAATTTGCAAACATGCCTACCTCAGATCCAAGATACAAGTTAAAAGGATTCAATCAAAGAAAAAGAGGACTGAAGTGTTGTCATCTTCAAAAAGGGGAGAGCGTTGAACCTAAGGTTTTTATGATAAAACACTTCAAGAATATTGAAGAAGAAGCAATTATGATATTTTGGAAGAGCTTCAAGTTATTCAGAACATACGTCTAGGAAATAGAGTTCGAAAGACATATCAATTGGTCAATTGGACAATTGGATAGCATTCGGGAGATCAATTAGCTACCTAACTCTAGAAATTAGGGTTTCCATGGGAGTGATCATTAACCGAGGGGGAGCTTGGATTTAGACATGACATGGACAACATCACTCAAGAGAATCAAAAAGACTTCGGATGGTCATCCAGACATGGGATTTGGAAGCTCTCAGTTTGGCAGTAACAATTGACAAGCAAATGATTATAAGCAGCAAACTGTGTCTATTCACCAAAATCAGTTGAAAGCACCAAAAATTAAGTTTTTCTTTTTCAGATCAACGATTAAGATTAGCTGTAACACCCCGATTTCGGTTCACTTAAGAACTAAATCATAAATGTTATGATCGAGTCGAGCTATGTTTAAAATTGTTGGTCGGTAAGATTCGATTGATAAAATTGATGGAACCAACCCATTTGGCGTCATAAGAATGGAAGACATTATTAAATATGCGTCAAAACACAACAAATATAAATAAAAGTAATGAAGAAAATAATTGCGCTAAGCTCAAGTGTGTATAATATTTATCTGTCCTCCCACTAAAGCCAACTTAGGATTGCAAGACCTGCATATATAATATGAAAAACGTAAGTAATGAGTGTTACTAGTCCGAAAAATGTCTAGTAAAAACTGGTAAATTAGTATTTCATCAACTACGAAAACTTAGGAAACTTAAAAATTACCTCACACTAGGTAGTAAGCAAAAATATTTAAATAAGTGCAAGCGCGCACGCACTGCTAATATTCATACATACAACACTTATGCCCTCACATCCTCCATTTTACACCTATCACGGTACTCGAGTGGCAAAAGGAATGATTAGAAAGAGGGTAGAATCGTCATGCCATGGTAATCGAGGTAAGAAAGAGGGTAGAGTCGAGCCATGTCACAGTAATTGAGTTCGTCTGCTGGCTGGTTGGCTTGAAAATGGTCAGAAAGAGGGTAAAATCACCACGGTGGCGGTGGCATCACTGGCAATGATCACAGCCACAACGGTGGTCGTAGGTGGTCTCAAAATGGAGATCTCAGCAAAATGAAGATAAGTGTGTGGTTGGATCGGCTGGAGGTGGCTCACTAGCGATGGAAAACGGCTCAAAATGGTGGCGGCGATAGCGAAAATTGACTGCAAAAACATTGTTGTCAGCGGCAACTACAGCGGCGCCGGTAGTGATGAGGGGTATGGATAAAAAGCCAGTCGTGAGGCGGTCATGGGGGTTCTGGTTAAGTGGCAGGGGGAGGCCAGAGACTCACTAGCAGTGAGCCGAAGTACTGGCAGCACTAATGGTGAATAACTACAAAAATGTGAAAAAAAAACCTCTTAAAAGCAATGGGTGAAGACAGGGTTGAGTGGACGGTTTAGATCTTGCCATGTGGCATGATCTAGAGGTCCGACAATTCGTGGCTAAGTGGGGCCCACCTCCATCTTCCTGTGAGCTTCATAGAAAACAGAGTTAATCTTTTTCACTAGAAAACACTACTCGAATTTATGATGTCTTTGAGCTTTCAAATGATATTTTAATGATTGTGAATGTACAGGATTTCAGATGGAAGCTATGGTCTGGCTTTGAATCATGAAATGCTTAATGCAAATTCGCATGCCATACATTGTTTTCCTCTCCTTTAGGAGCTTGTTACATGTTAAGGTCGACTGCAAGGTGACTGAGCATTTTTTGATGAGTAATGCTAGATATGGCTCACAAGGAGAAAACCTACAAAAGGATCTTAATGGTGTATTTGTGAGCATTGTATCAAGGGTATCTCAGCGGCAATAAGAAGTTGGTCAGTTTTCTATTCCCTCTGATATAGAAGCTTTTTCCAAGACAACCCTCTGGGTACAACCACTTGATGAATGTTTATTATGCTTATAATGACTTCGATCAAGTACTCAAGCTTTGCCGTGAAATGAAGCGCTCAAACTGTAAGTCCTATGTATATGTCTGCAACACTTTTCTCAAATCCCTTCTTGCTGCTTTCTTAATCAGATGAAGTCTTTAAGGATAATTCCAAACACATTGACCTACAATATGCTGGTTAAGGCCTATTCTAATCATTCTGGTAATTTCCATCAAGCCTATAATGTCATCACTATTGAGAAATAGACACTCTAGCAGAAATAACCCAGAAAATATTTCCCCTCAAAATGAAATGAAAACACATATAAGATGAATAGGAGATACCAAGATAAAAATGGATGGAAACTTTCCTCTAAATTCGGAAAAAAGAAAACCAACCTACTCGATTAACTTTGATTAAGAAAATCTCTTACAATCAATTATCAAATAAATTTTGAAAAAACTCTCTTAATATAAATCAGACCAATAACAACAAGATTTGAAAGATACAATTCTTGAGAAATACAATATATAAAAATTTAAAAAATAATATATACCTGAAAAAAATTGGATCAACCTCACACTCTTGATTACAACCCAACCTTAACTTGAGATGATAAAAAACTTCTCCAAGCTCTCCCTTTATAAGTCAAATATGCTCAATGACTCTGAAGAAGATGTTCTATTTAATATAATTGGAATTCTCTTATCTATAGAAGAATCTTAACTTGAGATGATAAAAAACTTCTCCAAGCTCTCCCTTTATAAGTCAAATATGCTCAATGACTCTGAAGAAGATGTTCTATTTAATATAAATAGAATTCTCTTATATATAGAAGAATATGAGTAGAATTTTAGAAGTTACATAGGTGAGAGAAACTAAAAAATCACTAATATTATAAGGACTAGGCCCTCTCCTGATGTAATTCCTTACTCTACCTTGATTTCTGGTCTTTGTAGAGCTGGAAGAATTCTGGACGCTTATAATATCTTTGTTCTATGGCGGAGAAAGATTTAGAAAGGATACTGCACTGTTACTGTTTTTACCTTCACGCCTATGTTGCTAGCTCTTTATCATATTGGGAGAGTTAAAGAGGGTAATCATCTGTTTGGTTGTATGCTGAAAGCTAGCATCTCACCTAATTCTGTAACATACAACATTTTCATTAATGGGCTGTGCAAGAATAAGGGCTTTTCTAAGGTTAAGGTTTTGTTGGAAAGTAGTGCTAGGGTGGGTTGGAAGCCAAATTCTGTCACTTATAATACCTTCCTCAGTGGATTGTGCCACGAGGGAAAACTTGTTGAGGCCTTTGATTTGGTCAAAACTATGATAAAAGAGGGCCTTTTCCAACCAATGTGACCTTGAGCTTCCTTTTTATGCTCTCTGTAATTCTGGGTGTGTCCTTGAGGGTAAGAGTGCCTTAGATAACAATAATTTTGGATTGGGTTGGAATGCAAGTGTTTTAAGTTACAATATTCTTATTGGTGGGTACGGTAGATCAGAAGCGTTGAGTCCTCAAGATAAGCTAGAGGCTGTTCAATGTCTAGGACATGTAATTTAGTTATTCAAAGTCTTTACAAAGCTGGAAAGCATATGGTTGAGATGTCAATGATTGACAATGGGACTCTTGCAACTGATATTGTGACATATAACATTTTGCTCCATGCATTTTATAAGAGAAGAGGCGGTGCAGATGGTCAACAAGATTATGACTGTTATTCAGGATGTTGGTGTTGCCTCAATTAGCCACACAATTTGTCGACCGGTCCGAGTTTGTGTCTCCCTATTTGTCGATCGGTCCGAAGTTGGCCCGAATTGGTATCATCTGGAACCTCACCAAGACATGTTAGCTCCGCATGTGGTGAGGGGGAGATGATTCGGGTGTTGTGATGTGTGAAGGGGAGAATTGTTGGGTTAATCCCACATCCCATTTGGAGGCAACCGGTGACTTGTATATAGGATAATGGGAAAGCCTTAATTCTTAAGCTAGCTTTTGGATTAAAAGAGGCCCATGAACCTGTTGCAACTCACTTTTGGGGCCCGAAGGGCCCAACAAGTGGTATCAGAGCCAAGGTTGGTATTGATGTTGCCTCAATTTGCCACACAATTTGTCGGCCGATCCGAATTTGTGTCTCCCGATTTGTCGGTCGGTCTGAAGTTGGCCCGAATTGGTGTCATCTGAAACCTCATCAAGACATGTTGCCTCCGCATGTGGTGAGGGGGAGATGATTCGGGTGTTGTGATGTGTGAAGGGGAGAATTGTTGGGTTAATCCCACATCCCATTTGGAGGCAACCGGTGACTTATATATAGGCTAATTGGAAAGCCTTAATTCTTGTTGGGCCCTTCGGACCCCAAAAGTGACTTGCAACATATTCATGAGCCTCTCTTAATCCAAAAGTTAGCTTTTGGATTAAGAGAGGCCCATGAACCTGTTGCAAGTCACTTTTGCGGGCCCAACAAGTAGTATCAGAGCCAGGTTGGTTTTCGTGTTGCCTCAATTAGCCACACAATTTGTTGGCCGGTCCGAATTTGTGTCTCCAAATTTGTCGGTCGGTCCGAAGTTGACCCGAATTGGTGTCATCTGGAACCTCACCAAGACATGTTGGCTCCGCATGTGGTGAGGGGGAGAT
>JAVDBV010081659.1:0-12817 GCA_032619315.1 Piper longum | reverse complement strand
ACTAAGATTGGATACAGAGATGATCCAATTCGAAGAAGTGATGTCATTTGCAATAGCCAGCAAGCCCCAGAGCTGCTGGCAATTGGCTGTTGAGAAGACAAATCACAAAAACTTGCACCACCCGTGAACTTGCATGTGACCATGGAGGCATCTGTTCTAATCACCCAGCTCTTGACAACTTCAATTTACATTGGCTCACTCACGTGTCCCAGCTACTTATATCTTCACAGCTAGTAGAAGATCGATATATACATGCATATTAACGTATATACAATAATACCAACTACGTACAACATACGATAAACTAAATCAAATGCTCAAAAAAGCTTCCAAAACGTTGATATCAATATGTTGTAATCTCTAACAAGTGGAGTTTTATGCAGCATTAAACGTCCAGAATTCAGATATTGGTTTGTCGATTGTATTGTCAACTATATATGTTGCTCATATGAAACTCATTCGTACATTTCACGTGTGAGTTTTACAACCAGGTGTGTTGTCCATCCATATGTTTGCATGGATAATTAAGTGCAACTGATTCCTAACAAAGGTGAAAAAAAGTATACCAGATATTAAAAAAAGAAGGGTATAGAATGAGATAAAAACAACTTGTGATTATATAATATAAGCATTGAGCTGTGTAGAATGTGTGTCTATATAAACCAGAGATTGCTAGACATCAAGAAACCGCTCCAACCTCTCCATTCTCTCTAGCTTCTTCTCTCTTTACTATCGTGAATAAGATGAAGGCAGTCTTTGGTTTGAGACGCCTCTCACTGGCTCTGATTGTTGCCATTCTTGTTTGGTCATCCTCCATTGACATATGCAATGCAAGGAGAGGGAGCCATTGGAGGCAGAGGAGACCTAGCAGTACAGCTGCCTCTATCTCCAAGAAGAAAGGCAAGAGTGGCCACCACCATGGTGGTGGGTCATCCGGCCACGGCAAGTCCTCTCCGCCGCCTGCACTCTCTCCGGTGCCTGCGCTGGCGCCCGGCCCGGCACCGCCGGGAAGTGGGTCTGGTGAAGGCTACGCGATCATGTTTGATGTCCTGGATTTTGGTGCTAAAGGTGACGGAACTACTGATGACACTAAGGTGATAATTATTCAATCTTTGTTTAGTATCGTTAACAACACTATAATTCACTAAGGTGGTGTTCTAACTTCTACGTAGAACACATGAATGAAAGGTTGAGTTAGGTGTACAACAGAGTGAATTATGTTGACACGTACCAGTTTATTATTTTGTTTCGAAGTTTGTGGCAGTTGGTCAGTTGGCCTTTTATGGCTCAAAGCAGGAATAGTATTCTGTTTCATGTGACCCAGAAAACGGATGGGACCGTTCGTACACTTATTGTAGTATTGTATCTTGTTGTTTCTCACGGTTGTCGTTTGCTCTCACCTGTCATTACCATGGTTTGTGCCTGCAACTAGGTCTCAGCTAATAGTTGTTACATTGTCAAGAGTTGATAAGCAACAATGTTAAGAGTTGTTCTCATGTGGGTATTGGACAAATCGGAATAAAACAGGCATTCCAAGCCGCATGGGCAGCTGCTTGCAAAGTGAAGGGATCAACAATGGTAGTCCCCTCGGAATTCATATTCCTCGTCGGACCAATCTCCTTCTCCGGTCCCAACTGTCAAGGGCACATTGTCTTCCAGGTAAACTTGTAAAAAAGGAGGTAAACAACACAGAAGAGTCATACATACAACAGAATTAGAGCATCTAAATGTTGATCCATGTAAATTGCAGTTGGACGGCACGATCATAGCACCAACAAGAGCCAAGGCATGGGGAAGTGGACTGCTATGGTGGATTGAGTTCACAAAGCTCAACGGGATCACAATTCGTGGCAGTGGTGTCATCGATGGGAGAGGCTCTGTCTGGTGGAACAACTCCCCATATGACGAAGACCCGGTAATCACATTTTCTTGTTTTCTCCCTGTCACGGGTGCTCAGACTATCAGAAGAAAAACCAGCCTCACATATATAACATAGAACCATTAATATATTCAATTCTGTTTGTGCCAGGTGAGTACAGAATTGAGTGCGGCAATGCCAAGCATCAAACCAACGGTGAGTACTCTTGAAAGCATGAAGTGCTGGACACAATGTGAGAGATTAAGTTTGATAAGTCTGTGTTGATTGATGAAATTATGCGGGTGGGTGAGCAGGCATTGCGATTCTACGGGAGCTTTGACGTGACTGTGACGGCGATCACGATCCAAAACAGCCCCCAGTGCCATCTCAAGTTCGACAACTGCGTCGCAGTCCAGGTTTACAACATGTCCATCTCCTCCCCCGCTGATAGCCTGAACACCGACGGCATCCACCTCCAGAACTCCAGAGATGTGAACATTCACACCACCAATTTGGCTTGTGGTAAACACTGTTTTCTCTTTTGCTTTCCTACTAGCATGAGTGCCATTGGAATAGATGAACACTGTTGCCACAATTCAGTTAGCACAACATGTGGACAAGTGATAAAACCTTAAATATTTAGCACAGAATTCTCCACCAATCATTCAGACCCGTGAAGCTATTGGCTAGGGAGAGGCATTTCATGCCATCCAACCAAACAATGAGACCAATTGAGGCATCTAGAGTATTAGAATTATATGCAGGAACTACCTGGATTTCCTTGGCTTCTTTCACTATAATGGAAAGGACCGTGGTTTTTCCATTCGTCCTCAAAAGTAAACTTGTGGGTCTGCTTCCAAGGAAGATGACAATCCCTTCCTAGCTAATAAGACATGGCAGCATGTGAACCAGAGTTTATGTTTTGCACCTGCAGGAGACGACTGTGTGTCCATACAAACAGGATGTAGCAACGTGAACATACACAATGTGAACTGTGGGCCTGGCCATGGCATCAGCATCGGTGGCCTTGGCAAAGACAACACCAAGGCCTGTGTTTCCAACATCACCGTGAGGGATGTGGTCATATATAACACCATGAATGGTGTCCGGATCAAGACTTGGCAGGTGAAAACACCACAAATCACCCTTCACATCTGTTTTATTTTCTTTCACTTCTATCTTATTTGGTAACTTTTGAAGAAGCAACTGCTAACTAATTTTAAACCTTTTCTCATCCAGGGGGGCTCTGGCTCTGTCCAAGGAATAACATTCTCCAACATCCAACTTTCAGAAGTGCAGTTCCCCATAGTGATAGATCAGTTCTACTGCGACAAACATTCGTGCAAGAATCAATCCTCAGCCGTAGCACTTTCTGGGATACAATATGAGAAGATAAGAGGAACATACACGGTACAACCGGTGCATCTTGCATGTAGTGATGCCTATCCATGCACGGACGTAACACTGACTGACATTGAGCTCCAACCCATACAAGAACGCTACTAAATGTATGAACCCCAGTGTTGGCAAACATTCGGAGAGTTGCTTACTCCCTCCGTCCCACCGATCGACTGCTTGCAGATTGGGAAGCCTGCCAACAACAACATCCAGTCTGATCACGATTCCTGCTAGATATTGCTTGCGAGAGCTGCATATCCATTTGTGATAGATCATATACAGTAGATATATAGTGAGGACATCAGAAGAGTGCATGCAAGTATTATTGCCTCTAGAATTTTTGGTTTTGCTACCAATTTACCATGTCTAAAAAATAAACCATATTAGCAGACTTGTTCAGTTTTCTTATACATAAAAAAGTGCTTAGAAAATGCAGGGCATTGGAAGGCCAGCCAATTTTTTGGCGACAACTATCTGTTGCCTGCATAAATATGGCGGTTTTCTTGATCCAAGCTCGCAGAGGCATACGCCTCAGAACAGTTCATTTAGGCTCTATTTATTTACTATTTAAACATGAAAAAAAATTACAATGTCGCAAGTAGTCTATCCCCCCTCGCAATTATCCTCCTTCAGTAAAAGCAGAATAGGAAACTAATAACTAATCAAATACAAAAGAGAATAAATAATATATCAGGAGAGAAATAAATACAGATAATGTGATTGAAGATTGCACCTTATAAAGGCCATTTCTGCCTCTTAATATATCTTTCTTCTACCCTCAAATACAAATCGTATCTCAGCTTGCATTTCATGCATTGCATATATTGGACAAACTTCCATTATCGAAGATATCAGATGAGTTTGGGACAAATAATAGCCAAAGATTAATCACAAAATGAGATATTCTCTATGTTGTAAACATATTAACTAGGCTTAAGGTACTAGATGAGCAACACTGAAGCCAAGGTGAAAAATCAAAACAGGGTTCCATTTGCAGCATCTCATGCAACATAAAAAATTCAATTGAAAGAAATTTTGTACAAGAAAAATAACTAAAGAATCCCAAGTTCTAGAATTTTCCTCTCTCCTACGAACTCGAATCGGACAGACAATAATATAAATGTAATATCTATTTTGCATTAAAAATGCCTCCAAAAGCAAAGAATGGTCTCAGATGTTCATCTTGGTTTTTAGCTTCGTTAGGATACCAGCATCTGTTGGATTGGCGTTTGCTTTGTTAAATGTGGGTATGCTGATATTACACACGGTTTCTATTTTCTTGTAATCAAACAAGATAAAATAGACAGGCAATGCTATATTTTCAAGTGAAGAAAAATATGAACAGAAAAGAAAGAGAACTATCGTAGCCCACAAAAAATAAGATTACCTTACAATTTACATGATACAAGCTTTCAGCTTCATCATTATGTTTGCTACGCTACTGGTTGATTCATATTATTGTTAAATTGAGAGCCTCTCCCAGCTCCCAAAAACACACAGATTCTTATTTCTAACTGAAATTTGCATTTTACAGAACAACTCAGCTCGTCAGCAATGAAAAAGGATACTGCCACAGAAATTGCAATAGGAAATCAACGACACATCTTGCAGTCTGAAACAGAGTTGCTATTTTTTTCCCTGTTTTAAATTTAATAACCTTCAATAGCCAACTTCCTTTTCACCAAATCAATACCAAATTCTCTTTTGCTTAATAACATCATCAACCCCTCCAGGAATCAGGCTGCCGAAATCTCGTTTAGTTACATGTTTTTTTCTCAGTAGCTTGTTTCATCACAAAACACCATAAACCATGTATAAGTATCCTCACAACCACTAAAAAGATCAAACACTTCACTAAAGAATCATCGGCAAATTTTTTCTATAACAAAAAGTATTATCATCTACCAATCAATATTGTTGAGTTTCCCTCACCCATTCGCATTGAAAAACTCAATTGCCAATTTTTTGTTTTTTCGGTTATCGCACTAAAGGTTGGGATTTTGTATACCAATGTGTAATTTTGTCTTTTGCTATAAAAGTTTAATGAGTTGGCCTCTAGAATTCTACTCATATTTTTCTATATAAAGGAGAATTCTAATGTTAGAGTAGAACAACATCCTCTTAAGAGCTTTTAAACACACTTAGCTCATATAAGGAGAGTTTGGAGAAGTATTCATCATCTTAAATTGAAGTAGGGGTCGTCATCTAAGGTGTGAGGTTGATCCAATTTTTAATTGAGGTGTATGTTAGTGTTCTAAATTTCTCATATATTTGTATTCTCAAGAATTGTATTTTCAGATCTTGTTATTGGTCTGATTTGGGATTAAGAGAGTTTTTTTTTTATACTTGATTGTAAGAAATTTCTTAATCAAATTTAATCGAGTAGGTTAGTTTTCTTTTCCCTAAATTGAGAAAAAAGTTTCCATCCATTTTTTTCTTCGTGTCTCTTATCCATCGTATATTTGTTTTCATTTCATCTTAAGGGGAAATTATTTCTGGGTTGTTTCCGCTGAGGTGTCTATTTCCCAACAAATATATCATCAGATTCAAAAACATTCCAACACTACTACTCATAGCTAGTACAACAACACCCAATTCTTGGGCCTATTAGGCCCCTAATGAAACTCTGATATCACTATTGGGCCCTTTAGGGCCTCCAAAAAAGACTTACAATAGACATCACAGTCTATATACAAATCACTAAGATCATCCAGGATAGATGTGGGATAAACCTAACAACTTCTCTTCACATATCGGGCAATCTCGAAACCATTATCTAACAAATTCCCCTTTAAATCAAACGGCGCATGTGACAAACTCATCATTTGACAAACTCCCTTCAATCATATGTGATAAACCATCGTTAGGTGGCACATCTGAAAGACGACACCCACCCATGAAGGAAATTCTGAACTCCCTTCAAATCATTAGGTGGCACATCTAAAATACAACACCCACCCATGAAGGAAATTCTGAACTCCCTTCAAATCATATCCGACAAACCACATTAGATGGCACATTTGAAAGACGACACCACCCATAGAGGAAATTTCAAATCATCAGGTAGAACTCATGAAGGAAACTCCAACATGACACATCTGAGTGACGGCACCCACCTAACAAACTCCCCTCAAATGATCCAGATGAAACGCATGAAGGAAACTCCAAACTCCCCTCAAATCTTTAATACCACTTCTTTGCTCTTTAGGCCCCCAACCAAGTTCGTGTTGGGCTCCTTTGGCTAATAAAAGAAACTTACAATAAGTGTCTATCTTAATCAAAAAGTTAACTCAAAAATAAAATTTTTTCATTAGCCTATATATAAATTACCAAAATCAACAACCAGACAAACCCAACACCAATAATCATAAATTTTTTACTAGATTGGTTCAACGGAAGTTTCAACCATACTAACAGAAGTCGGAGATGCCCACCGCAGGCGTCGTGGCCATGGCCAAGTCCTCCAAGGGCTACTGCCCGGAAGACGAACATACACCTGCAAGCACGAGGCCCATGCAAAAGCAAGGTGTGGGCTTTCTGTTACCATCGAAGCTACCAAGCCGGCCCATGTTCTCCCCGCCTCCAACCTTATCTTCCCTCTCACTCCGTGCCAGTCTCAAAGCGGAGCTCCTTTCCCCTTCCATGGCGGATGTAGCCGGGAAGAGCACGACGGCGCCGTCGTCGTCGGCGGCGAGGAGGGTGGCCTGCATCTCCCGCCACCTCCTGCCGCTGGCGTCGTCCACCACCGCCCCACAAATTGCCCGCAGCAACGCCGCCTTCGACGACAGCTACCACCGGGTGCACGGCGAAGTTGCGGCGCACCCGCCGGCGTGGAGGGCCGCCATTGACGAGTCCGGGAAGGCCTACACCGACATCGTTTACGAGAAGGCCGCGGACGAAGCCATCGCCAAGGTACTTGCAAGCCGCCATTTCTTCCCTCGCCGTTTTCGGATGGGTCGTGTAAAGACTGGTTCTTTTTGGTTTCTTGGTTTTGATGGTGTGGTTCCCAGATTACGATCAACAGGCCGGAGAGAAGAAATGCGTTTAGGCCGCAAACGATCAAGGAGTTGATGCGGGCGTTCGATGATGCCAGAGACGATAGCTCCATCGGAGTTATCATTCTTACTGGAAAGGTGTGTTGTCTGTATTTTATTTTCTTTTTTTGTTTTATTTCATGATCATCGTTTTTGCGTAAGCAAAGCTGGCATTTGCAAAAAAAAATTTCATGTGGGTGTAATTGATAATCTTACTTTTGTTCTAAGTTTGATACATCTTCTGAATTAGTTAGCTCAAGCTTGGTTGGATGAGGAGTACTAGATACAGTGTTCAATTAGATGACGAATTCTTGCTTTTATGAATCAACAAAAAAAAATGCTATTGTTGATGACACTGCATCATTTCAATACGTATTGTTTTTGGTGTATTAGAACCTTATTCCGCATCAAAACAACTTGTTTGATGAGGTTATAAAAAATAGTTTGAACAAAGTTACGTGCATTTGTAGGCAGACATCCTTTTGGTATCAAGTGGAAGAAAAAGAAGATGAAAAGTATGTGATGAATTTAAACAGTCGTGCAAAGGGTATTCGATAAATGTGAGTGAGCATAGCTAGAGTTTAAGCATTCGTTTGGCTTAAACTCTTAAAGAACTCGAGTCTCAAGCTACGCTGGGTTGTGCAAGAGTATGTTCTGATCTGGTTCATAGATTGAGGAGAGAACATATAAACAAGCTCAACCCAAGTTGAATTTCTTTTGCTAGAAATTCGGAACTAGCTTACTTTGTTGCGTCCCTGATTGTTGTTTCATTTTCTTGCCAGTTGTTCCTTGTTGGTAACTGTTTGCTTACCTTCTGTGCAGGGAACCAAGGCATTTTGCAGTGGTGGAGACCAGTCATTGAGGGGGTCTGATGGATATGCAGATTATGAGAATTTTGGGCGACTTAATGTCTTGGATTTACAAGTATAACTCTGATCGTGCAATTTTGGAAGATTTCTCTCTTCATTGAAACATGAAATATTTTTCGATTATCTTTGTGAAATTTGCCTACTCATGTTTGTGATAACTTTTAGGATAACTCTATACCAGTAGTGTTGACTTTCATATTGTTGTAATTCAGGTAGTCGGCTTTCACTGATCTGCAAATATGTGCAGGTACAAATTCGCCGTCTTCCCAAGCCAGTCATCGCAATGGTACTCCTATTTGGTTTGAGTCCAAGTGTTTTTCAGGATAATGCATATTCCTTAATATTAGGTTGCAGGTTATGCAGTTGGAGGAGGGCATGTCTTACACATGATTTGTGACTTAACGATTGCAGCTGATAATGCCATTTTTGGCCAAACAGGTCCAAAGGTATTCCTCTGTATTTCATACTTTCAGTCACCAGTTACTTACTATGCTGTAATTTATAACGAACAGAACAAGCGTCATTCTCCTTTATGCTTTCTGTAAGTACATGCACTGTACTTGTAAATGTGACAGCGCATGGATTGATGTTTTCACTTGTAATCTTCAGAACATGGAAAATAATGATGAACAGCCAGTCTTATTTACGAAATTTATTGTTGTTTATGATTTTTCTGAAGGAATTGAAAGTTTCTAGGATTTCACACTGTAAAAAATTTATTAATCAATGACAATAAATTTTTCTTTTTTTTTTAATGTTTTGTAGGTTGGAAGCTTTGATGCTGGCTATGGAAGTTCCATAATGTCTCGACTGGTAAATTTCTCGAACTTATGATTATCTATCTCTTTACGTGGTGATTGCATGTTCTGTACAGACAAATCTTGTGAAGGAAGCAGAAAATTTTTTTCTGCTTCATATACATAGCAATGTGCAATCCCTTAATCCCACTCCATATGTGTCATCTGTGCCAGGTCGGCCCAAAGAAAGCACGTGAAATGTGGTTTCTATCACGGTTTTATACTGCTGCTGAAGCAGAGAAGATGGGACTAGTTAACACTGTAGTTCCGGTATACTTTCCTCATCTTCTCTGTTATTCTCTTGTTCTATTGTTCTTCATTCTAATTCATTGTTTTCATAATTGCTTTTGTCTTGATCTTTAATTTGTTAGCAAATAGAGAGTTGACAATATTGGTGAAAGTGAACTAGAAATTGATGGGGAATGAAAGTGGGATTTGAAAGGAGATTAGAACTAGATAGACATAACAAAAGAGAAGAGAACCAGAGGAAGGAGAGACCCAACAAATTGGGAGAGATAGAACCGATAATTCACAAAAAATTTCGGGAGGTTAGGAGATGAAACTTGAAATCCACCTCAGCTTCATATTTTCATTTATGAAAATCTAACGTTTACAATGATGGAAGACTCGTATATACAGACTAACAAAAATACCTAATAAATAATGACTAAAATTACAAGAAAAACCTTTTGAAATATGAAAATTACATGAACTCCCTAAACATCATCAAACTAATAAAATAGAAAATCACTTATTAAAATAGCCTTAATATAACTCACATGTGTCAGAAACTACAATAAGGTATTTTCATTTTACTTATCTTTCTTTTCTCCTTTTCCACACCTCTTAGGTTAACCTAGCCCCTTGTCTTTCTCATCTTCATCCCTAACACCTGAACTTCTTGCACTTGTGAGGAATTGCTGCCATCCAACCTCCGCTTTTACCACCAGACTCCACTTTCTCACGGCATGTCCTTCTTCATGTCAGATTCACTGTTTTTATCCTTAAAGTCTACAATGAAAACAATAATGAAATATTTTCACTGCCATGAATATGATTATGGGTGCAATTCCAGTCACATGCTTCTCTTATACCATCTTGTCTTCTTGGCTCTGTGCATAGTTGGATAAACTTGAGCAAGAAACTGTAAAATGGTGTCGAGAAATTTTGAGGAACAGCCCGACTGCTATACGTGTGCTGAAGGCTTCAATAAATGCTGTAGATGATGGTCATGCTGGCCTCCAGGTGCCTTATTATAGCTTTTGTTGTTTTCTTCTTGCCAGCATCTTCCTAGTTAACAGAAAACGTAGAATTCTTCAAATTGACAGGAAGTGGGAGGGAATGCCACCCTAATTTTTTATGGAACGGAAGAGGGGGATGAAGGAAGAGCTGCATACATGGAACGCAGGCGTCCAGACTTCTCCAAGTTCCCTCGTCGTCCTTAGCATTTGAACTCAAATTAGCCGGAATGAAAATGTAACTATAACCAGAACAATAGTACTTGATGTGCAAAACCCAGTATGTTATGCAAATACATTTGTTTTCTGTCAAAACTGAATGAACCTTGCACACTGTTGACCGTTGATTGTTCTTGAAGTTAGCATAAGATGCTTTCATTTCCTATCTGTATATCTCCTCTTATTTACATATGTGGATCACAAATCATCAGGTATTTACTTAAATTATTTGTCATGTCATTTACAGCTTTAGGGATTTTCACATGAATATGTTGTCCCAAAAGTAAGGTACATGCATTTAGTTTACAGATATTCTGAAAGGTCTTTGTCGGGTAATATACGTAGCTGATGGTCACAAAGATGGTTTCTCATGCTGTTCAGAATGAACCAAGAAAAGGTCATTTGTGATCCAGAGATGTTCTACTGTTAATTGTGAATCTATGAATTCTATGGCTTTCACTGTCTTAATTTGCATCTTCCAGACCTAGATCGTATATTCTTGAGTTTTTCTTCTCTTTCATCAATGGCCTTGAAAACAAAAGGTCAGTTCCTATCAAATTTCATTCCAACACCTGTAGATGAGAAAGGCATTGGCCCATTTCTTCAAACAAGCAGTAGCCAACTAAGACACTCTTTTCTTCCTTCTATCCAGTACTTGAACTATCTGATAATGTAAAAAGCTTTTTTAAATACAGGCTCTAAAAAAGGTTGAACAAACCACACACCGAGAAGCACTATGGATTGGAGAAAACAAAACCAACGCATTCTATTTCCATTGGAAGGTTACCACATCTGTACTTCACAAGATCCCAGACACTCAACAGTATGCTTTCTCGTGTTGGCATCGGTACATATTTGAATGACCATACGACTGTATAAACGACATAGCCTCTTGATCAATGCCACTTTTCACTTTCTTCCTTGAAAAAGGTGGGAACCCATTAATCTGCAAGTGGTCCTAACTCCTATTCCAGAATTATAAACAAAAGTTTGGAAGGGGAGGGTGCAAGGATGAAAATGTATGTATAGTGGAAGATTTTATGTACCAAAAAAAAATTGAACAGCCCGAGAAATGACCGGCGAATTGGTAGCAGTCCGTTCATGGTTCCCATGGCTTCGGTTGCTTGCTGTCACAAGGTCAGATTTAGGGTTTTATTTTTCGCCCTAATCGTTCCTTGTGCGGCGTGTTTCCTCCTCGGAATCACCAGCCTACGACACTGTGCAAGGTGCGGAATACTGCACAGCCCCCTACTGGACACCCCCTTCGTACACAACCGGACAAGTGCCCGGTTCACGAACACAAGATGGGACACTACTCGAGCACAGCTTGGTCCTACTCGGACAGGCTGCTCGAACACCAAGGTTCTGTTGCACGTTCCTATCCCGGCTCACCCACACACGGCCGGCATGCCCTAGCAGAAGGAATCATCCGACCAGCACTCGGTAACCAAATCCAACGTACACACAGTTGTTTTACGGACTTAAGTCTAACCTATATTCTACTAGTATGAATACAAGGAATAGTAATCCAACCCCCCCTTGGACTACCAGCAAGTCGTGGACACAACCCACGGACTTGGCCTCTCGACACACACACTCGACAGGACTTCCCTAGCACTCGGCACGCAGGCTCGAGGCAGCTGGAATAGAACTGGGTGGTTCGATCACAGGTGGACAACGCTGCACCGACAGCTTACCGGGTGTGCCCAGCACTTGGCCCCGACCAAGGCTGGTTACAGCCACACACCGGCAATCCCCTTTTCCCGACACTACCTCACTTCTCCACGCAGGGAGGCACTCACCCACACTTGATCACTCTTGATCTGATTTGTTCTTCTCTGCCTTCACCACCAAATGAAGGCCCCTATTTATAGACTTGGCTTGGACAATTGAGGCATGACCCACTGCTTGATCCTGGACGTTCATCAACACATCAACGAACCAGATTTCACCAAACATGTCACCAACAATAATGAGTCCAGATCTGCCCTTGACCTTTGGGTTACTTCATCAATGGACCAAAGTAGCCCCGTGACTCATCCCAAACCCTTGGAGTTCCAATACCCCTGGTGCACCTAGCCCATGGTCAAACCCACCTGGTTTGCCCTGGCTAGCCCATGTTCCGCTCCAACAACTCAGCAGCTCCAGAACACAACGCCGGCTCCAACTCACTTGGATCCCAATGCCCTCGATCAACCTCAAACCCGGCTTGGTCATGCTGAGTCTGCATTTGATCACGACCGACATGCTCCTGGACTTGCCCATGTTCGGAACCGACTGCACCCGTTGGTTCCCCAATTGCCCGTCAACTCTGATGTCTGCTCGGGTAGGTTGTTCACCACACAAATAACACCGATTATCCGCATTGGGCGCGGGATTATCTAGGGACAACCGCCAAACCCTA
>JAVDBV010081656.1:0-23793 GCA_032619315.1 Piper longum | reverse complement strand
GGGGTCGGTCGGGGCGACATGGCGACGTTGTCGTGGGAGGGAGCGGCGTCGGTTGGCGGCCGGGCGGCGCCAACAGCGACGGCGGTGGCCTCAAATGGGGGGGGCGACGCTAGGGTATGGAAAAAGTGGGGAAAGGTGTCGGGGGAGAAATGAAAAACATTGGGTGGCAAACTTGTAAATAAAACTTGACTCGAGTCTGAGTCGAGTCAAAATAGTTACTAACTTGTAATAAATTATAAAAAAAATTTAGAAAAATCGGGAAAAATACCGTAAAATAAAACAACCATCACTACATCCAAATGACATGCTCTATAACTAATAACCCACCCAAAACTACCCATAACGCATCCTAACGCAGTAAACGACCTAAAACTATTTCTACGGTCACAAAATAAAGAAATCTAAAACCATCAACTGTACACTCTCATATATTCTGATAACTCATTCTCTGCCCATTCATGACGTTATCATCACATACTCGGGTACACATGACCCCTCATACCTCATACACGTGACCGACATCGACTCAGTACACGTGTTCCGAAATACACTCAACTCGAACCGACGGCTGAACCGATCGGCTAATGACTATAAAACCGTGACTTGAATCACTGGTTTTACAGCTAGTGCCTAAAAACTTCAAGAAGAGGTTGGTTATGTCTTAATAAGAGTTGAGGTCTATATGATAGTGTTTTCACTTGCATACTACACTTGAAAATTCTTATCTATATGAGTGTCCGCAACGAGGCTAGTTGTTGATGAAGTTATGACTAATCTATTAGATGATAGCACTCGTGAAAAAAGATTCAAGGTGCATAGCCGTAATAGCACCACCATCCCGTTGAAATCACATTTATCTCAATCGTAATTGTTGTTCGATAGTTTTAGCTTCAACGTGTGATGTTCAATAGTTAGTACACATCTTACTTGTTGAAATGACGTATATCAAACTAGGAGAAGATTCAATCTTTGTGGCATATGGATCTGAAAGAAATTACACTGAGGATAACTTTATTTTAAGTGTTCAAAATAATTTTCAAAATTGGTGGGTATTGATAGATTTTTTGTTTAAAAACTGTTTTATACCCTTCTTTAATGCATTTATCTTTTACAGTGATGCATGGATTAATACATGAAATCAATGTAACAATAAAAACTCATTAGTTTTATCGATTACTTTAAATTATTGTTGTAAAACACATGTTTTATAGTTGAAATCGGTTGGTTCGACTATTTTTTTCATTTGAGTCAATTTCAGAATATGTGTGCTGAGCCAAGTCAAGTCATGTGATATAAATCATGTGGGTCATGTTTACCCAATTATATAATGATAATGTATGAGTAAAATGAGTTATTAGAGTATATAGGAGTACGCCTAGTTTATTTTTATTTTTAGTAGACCATAAAATTAAAATTAGGAGGTTTATTGAGTTAGGACACGTTGTTTATTATTTTTGGGTGGTTTAGTAGGCTTAGAGCATGTCATTCGAGTTAGGACTCAGTTATTTTATTTTATTGTATTTTATTATATTTTTTTATACTTTTCAAAATCTATTTATTAGTATTGCCTCAAGTAGGGAGCAAGTCAAGTTTAATTTATGAAACTGCCATTGTCTTATACCTTCCAACCCTTCTCTCCTCACCCTCAACACCTTGTCTCCCCCTTACCTGATGACCGACCTCACCCCTCTCCACGTAGCCACCACCGGTGACCACCGACACTGACCACCTTCTCTCTCCCCTGCTTCCTTTTCCCTATTTTCCCTTAGGCCGACCACCCACCTACCCTAGACGATGCCTTCCCCTGTCTTTTTGGATTGTCGCCGCTAGCGGCCTGTCACTACTACCTCCCTCATCTCGGTCAGCTCTTTCCCCGACCAAGTCATCCTCTTTCCCTCTCTTTTCCTTCCCTTTTTCTACCCTGTTTGCCCTTCCTCCCTATCGCACTCGGCTGCTAGCAGCAGTAGCTCTTCTGCTAGCCATGATTTTGGCCAGTCACCCCAACTACACCACCTACCCATCTAGCCCTAGCCCTAGCCCTCGGCACTATCTTTAGCCTCGGCCGTCGCCGCTGTTGTCGTCAATTTCATGCCAATCACAGTGACATGCGTTTCGCTTCTCAAATTTTAGATTTTTGATTCATTTTAATTATTATGCATATTATTCATAATTTTTACAAATTATTCATATTTTTGTGAATATGTTATTTTGAAATTTAGGGATATTTTTTTTGATTAATAAATTACATTATGGAATTTAGAATAAATAATGATTAATGATACTTTGAATTATTTTATTAAGAAATTAAATATGTTATGGGTGATGTTAAAAATTGTGAAGTTAGGTTTTAGTGTTATAATTGTGTAGGTTAATTAATTATTTGATTAAAAAGTTAATTCAAAACGAGAATTGATACGAAACGAAGATAAATTTAGAAATTGTGACACGACCACCTAGTTAAAAGTAATGATAAAAAGATTTTAAATTATTGATTTCTAAATTAATTCATTTGTTGATAGTCCGATAATGATATTAGTAATTGTAGTATACATAGTTTTGTATTGGTTTCTATGCTTCTATTTCATTCATGCACTATATAGCTAGCTGGGACGTTAACATTTAGTTTGATTGTATACGTACGGAGTCGGAGCTCGCCGCTTAGGCGTGTGGCCCGCTTGGAGCTCTACCAAGTTCGTTTGGGTTCTACTTTGATTTATCGTTTATTCTATTGTGATTTATTTTACTGATTATAGGACAAGTTAAGTAATATTTTATCAGATTTCACTTTACTCAGGTCTTTTAATCATTTGTTTTTCAGATTAATAACCTTGAGGGTGAGATGCCTTGAGTTTGATTTTGAAAATAAAATCCATCGCAAGTTACATTCGGGTTTATAATATTAAATCTATTCTCAAGCCTATATATAAATTTATCGAGTTTTCAATGAGACGAGAGACAGTGAAATTAAATTACATGTATCATGAGCGGGTGCATGTGCCAATAACAGCGGGCTCTGAATTAGTGAGAAGGTTGTTCCATTCTTGAGGTATTGTGACAACTCCGCATTTTAACTTTTCGCACACCCGGAGAAACGTAGAGGTTTACAGACATGAGGTTAAAAAGGTACTGAAGGCGATTACTTAAAAGTATTCAACTTTCGTGCTCCGGGCAAGGAAATATATGAAGGACAATAGAGGGCTTAAAATAATAGTAGCCCCAAGGGACAAAAAAAGAATAATGAGAAAATGCCAATAGAGTTATGAGCAAACCAGTTAGCTCAAGATGCTATTAGGTCTACTATTCGATGGCTCTCTAGTAGATACCCTCGAGATAGTTGAGCATAAGTTATATATAGTTTACTTTCAAAATGAGAGTCAACTCTTATTTGCCAGTTTGTTATAGTTATTTTTGGACTAATAACATTCGTTACTGACGATTTTTTATTTTTTATTTAGGTAAGGAGCAAGAGTCTAATATGTCAACCTTGACAGAGAAACAGATGTGCATGCATAAACTTGGTGTGATATGTCTAGATTGCTGTGTTTTGATTATGATATATCAGTTTATAATGCAATGTTTAATGTTGAAATGACCGAATGTGCCTCAGATTATTCTGATTTCAAGTTGATTTTCTTGTTATTATTACTTCATCCTTGGTTTGACCATCTTTGAGGTTTGCAATTTCCATACCCTCCTCTTTAATGTTTTGAACCAAATTATTTTTTTTGGTGGATTGTGTAATATTTATCATCTACCATAATTTTGGCCTTTCTATCTTTTTTTATTATTATTTGCTATTATTTTATCATCATTCTTCCAATTTTGCACATCTAGCCAATTGGGAGAGGTCCATATCTTCAACATTTACTATATTAAAACTTAAATTTATAGTCACATATTTGCACAAGTTACCCCGTTTTGTAAATCGAACTGCGTCCAAATACCCAAAATAAATTAAGCAAATTGGTTGTTGGAGTAGGTTGATAGTTTACATAATTTATTGATTGAAAATTTGAAACAAACACGGCACATTTCATGATGTATGCTTTCAATAGATTTAAGTTGAAATTTCAACTTATTAACATAATCTGGTTCTTCGATTCGAATTTATAAAAAGCAGCTTACTATAATTATATGAGAAGCGAAATGTACATGCAGGTACAGCATTAGTACAGCTTCATTCTGTGAGCATCACATCATAAGTCGATTGATTGATGAAAACTCATGTCTTCTCAACGCGAAGCATAGTCGTCGTTTATTGGTTAACAATATATACGAACGTGTAAGAAGGTACAAAATGAGATCAGCAACAACCATGCATATCCACATGAGGAAATAGCCAAACTGGGTAGCCAGCTTGAAGTCTATAAAGAAGATAAAGATTTCATGGTTTTGATCTCAGCTCTTGTCGACATCAGTTGTAAGCTGGCAAGAAGGCGAGATTGCGGTTCTTGTCAACCTTACAACGAAAACGAACACATTCATGCAAATTACTATATCCTCAGAAAGTCAATCAATTAGAGAGGGGCTTAGGTTTTTTTAAGAATTCTCCAAGATCACAAGTAAAAGCACTTTTTTAAGTACTTAACTACGAATTCGACGTGTTTGGTTTGTGATACATTTGACCCGAGCCATAACTTTATAAATATAGTGGAGCTAGATTGCTGCTTTCGTTACACAATTATATTAAGTACGTGAATCCTACTCCTCTTAATTTGTAGATTAATGCGGCTTGTCTTTACGTGTAACTTGAGCCACAAATAACATTCCTTCCATTTGCATTGGAATAGTACGTTGTACTTGTTAGAAGTTAGGTTGATCTGATATTACTTAATAATGATTGTCTAAAATCGAACATGTAATTTTAGAAAATTTCAGAAACTTTCATAACTAGAAGGTTAAAGAGGTCTCTAATAGTAGTAATATAGAGATTATTATACAGTCCAATAATACAGAGGAGTAGTATGGAAGGCGCACAAAGTTTATATCTAGTTTTTTTTATTCTCATGTTCAGGGCGGCTCACGATCAAGTAGTCAAGCTTCCTAATGGAGATTCCATAGATGGGGACTAGCATTTTAAAATGTCCCACGGTGCTATAGTTATATTTTATCTAAGTTCTTCCTTTAGTGAACAAACTACATTATTGTATCAAATTGTCTTGGTATAAAAGTTATCTAGTTTATAGTTATAAAGTTTGTCTTACATCAATTTCTACTAAAAAATTTGAAACATTCTATTCGTTTAATCTCAACAATTTATATCTATTCTTTTTAATAGAAGAAGAATTCAATGTTAACATAAAATTAAAAGCATTAAAATTCATCAATAAAAATATAAAAATAATTTAAAAATATAATAAAAATGCAACTTACGGAAAATCATGAATTTAAATTTTACTAATGTTAATCTTTTAAAAATAATAAAAATATTTTCATGTAAAAAGGTTACATGTTCGAAATTGATCGCCCTCTATTTTTATTTAATTATTTTAAAAAAAATATAATAAAAAATTATATAATTATAATTTATTTTTTATTTAAATAAAAAACATTTTTAAAATAAAGTCAGTCACTCGATATTAAATTATTATAATTTTTTACTATTTAATTAAAATGTATTTTTTATAGGTTATGCCACGTAACTTATTACCTATTATATTATAAATCCAATAACACTGGTATAAATTTTTTTGGTTACAAATATTATGAGTTGAAAGCCCAACAACACTCATAGGCAAATAGCATAGACTGTCTTTATAATCGCCACCACTCGACTTTTTCTTGTTTTACTAAAATAGCATTAACTAATTCTATTTTTCTAATATTTAATTTTTCTTTTGAAAGACAATTTATTTATTTTGAAGAAAACATGAGATTTTTTTTTATTTTACTTTTTCAATTCTTAAATTTTGTTTTATACATTTTTTATGAATTATTTTATTTGAAGTGTTGAGAGTTATTTTATATTTTTATGAATTATTTTATTATTATTATACTTTGAATTTCATATATCAAAATTTTGAAACCTAACTTGTTTTATGTATATTATCAATTAACTTTTTTATGTCATTTTTCATAAATTTTCATAATTGATTAACATGGGCCATGTTTTATTTAATAAGACAATACAATAAATACATAAAGAAAAAAATATACTATAATACAAATAACCTATCTCATGTCTAACAAAATTACATATTTATACATTATCTCTATTAAAGTTTACAAACAAAATATAATAACCGCATCTAATTATATCCTCTCGAGTAAAATAAAAGATTTGAAGTTTTCAATTAATAATGGTAAGTAAATATTGTCTAATAAATATATTGGACAAAAAAAAAACAAAATTAAAGGCTATAATTATTATGGTAAAAAATATTCAATATCATAAATAAACATGAGGACATTAAAAAAAAGAAACATAAAAATACCAACTCTATTAAAAATTTCATAATATTTTTTAATTTAATAAAAAGTTATTTATTTATGCTCTTTTCCTCGTATATATATTAAATTTTAATTTGTGAAAAATAAAAGTAAAACACGACATCCTCTAAGGGCATGTTGGTAAATGAGCACCTTGGTCGTCTTCTTCCCAAATTAGAGGACCTCTACACCTCCACTACCACCTCGGCAATGGCGGCTTCCAACTCCCCCACCACCAACCATACCTAACACACATTTTCCACAAGAATCTCGCCGTCGAATCTTTCCTGTTCCCCAAAATTCTCCATCTTGGATTCCCTCCTCCTTCCCCCCCACCGCCCACTTTTTTGCCGCTCTCTTCCTGCTCTAGACGCCGGAATCGGCCCAAATCCTGACCCCGGCGACGGAGTCTGAGCTCCGGCGGCGGTGTCGCCGGAGTCCGCCGTGCCTTGGTCGGTGAAAGGCGGGTTCTTTTGCGTTCTTGCTCGTCCGTGTTAACTGGGTCTGCAGATTTTTGCTGCAGCTTGTCGGATTCGGCTTCTTGAGCTGTTTTGGAGCTGGGTGCCGGGGTAAAGATTGGATCTTGATTGGATTGGGAAATCGGATTTGGTCCCCTAGGGTTTCGGAGTCGCCACAGCGGCTTCATTTGGTGGTTTGAGCGGATGGCGTACTCCCCGTCGGGCTCCGACAGGGCGACGGAGGAGCCGCTCTCCTTCTCTGACCTCATGGATTTCGCCTACTCCGAGCTGTCGACGGATGATTTCCTGCCGGAAAGCGGCGATCTTTACCCCTCGGGCGGCCACCAGTGGGGGTTCCCATCGAACGACGAGGACCTCCCCCGTGCCCCCCGGTGGTCTTTGGCCGAACGGATGCTTCGGGTCTTGTCGCTGTTCAAGGAGTCGGCGGGTAGCGGCGGCATCCTCGCGCAGGTGTGGGTGCCGGTGAGGGTCGGGGAGGAGTGCGTGCTGAGCACCAGCGAGCAGCCATACCTGCTCGACCAGTTGCTGGTCGGGTACCGGGAGGCGTCGAGGTCGTTCACCTTCGCTGCCGTGGGCTCGTCGGCCGCGCAAGGCCTCCCGGGGAGGGTGTTTGTCTCCAAGACGCGCGAGTGGACTTCGAACGTGGGCTACTATAGCAGGTCGGAGTTTGCGAGGGTGAACCACGCTCTGCTCCATGAGGTCCGTGGTGCTCTTGCGGTGCCTGTTCTAGACCCTTATGACCAGTCCTGCTGCGCGGTGCTGGAGCTGGTGACTACCATGGAGAAGGCCAATTTTGATCCGGAGATGGATAGCGTTTGCAGTGCCATCCAGGTATTGGTGGTGTTCTTGTTTCGTGAAATTTGATCACCTTGATATGTAATTTCATAGGACTTGACGAAAATTGATCACCTTGATGGAATTTGTCATACGAATTTCTGGTCATTGTTGTAATATGCTAACGGCTAGCTTGATTTTTATTTGATTCAAGCAGGCTGTGGATTTGAAGACCACTACAGCTCGTGTTCACCCGCTACCACGGGTGAGGGAGCAAGTTTTGATTTAGTTGGCAGTTTGTTTAGGTATCTTGTAAGCTCTTAAGTGGTTATGAATGTTGGTTCTTTGTTTTTTTTTTTTTTTGCAGAATTTGCCGAATAGCCAGACAGCTGCTTTCTCTGAGATAGTAGATGTTTTGAGAGCAGTCTGTCATTCTCACAGTTTGCCATTGGCATTGACTTGGGTTCCTTGCCCTTACCGCAAAAGTGAAGCAGCAGATGCGATAATATCTTGTAGGAGCAGCTTGATATGTCTTCAGGAAGCCGCCTGCTACGTGAATGATAAAAAAATGAGTGGGTTTGTTCATGCATGCGCTGAACACCATCTCAAGGAAGAGCAAGGGATAGCTGGAAAAGCACTTCAATCCAATCACCCATTTTTTTGTCCTGATGTTAGAAGTTACAACATTCTCGAATATCCACTGGCGCATCATGCAAGGAAATTTGGCTTAAATTCTGCTGTTGCCATCAGGCTAAGGAGTACCCATACTGGCGATGATGATTATATTTTAGAATTCTTTCTTCCTATCAGCTGCAAAGACAGTGAAGGTCAGCAGATGCTTCTAAATAATCTCTCAAGCACAATGCTGAGAATCTGTACGAGTTTAAGGACTGTCACAGATGCTGAACTTAATAAAGTGTATGATTGTAAAGTGCATATGAGAGGAACTGGTTTATGTCCGCCTGATATGTCAAATGAAAATTTTCAACATTCTCCATCTGAAAATGGATCAACTGTTACCGAAAGGGAGCCTGTGCTGTTCCAGAAACCAGGGAGTGACGCCATTGATTTGGATACACAGAGTGAGCAGGTATTTATCATACCCATTCTCCAGTAGCTACATGTTCTATCTCCAAATCTGTATAACTTGATGAGGGTTCTGTTTTTATAATATTTGAGGCATGTGGTTTTGTTACTTTGTGGATTAATTACTTATGCCTGCATGTGCGAGCACTTAACATCTAAATGACAAGACAAAACATATTTCTAAATTTCCTTCTGCAAAGTGTTTAACAACTTTTTAAGTACAAAAAGTCCTACTATGATGCAAAAGAATTGACATTTGAAATACAAATGTTTTTTACCTGGTTTTTTGTCCTTTTGATGTCGATTTGTTAAATTAAAAAACCTTTTCTGGTGGTCACAAAATCGGTTGATAAAAAAACAATGGTTTGTGTCATGAATTTCTTCAATAAATGAATAGGTCAGATGAATTAAATAAAACCGTGCAACACAGTTTAACCTAATTTGCTGGTTTGGTTGTTTCATTGTAGGCTTTGAAGGGTGTCATCTGTGCTACTATCTTTAATTTATTATATGTTAACAGGCATCCCTAGATTCACGGCGACAGGCTGACAAAAAGCGTAGTACTGCCGAAAGAAATATTAGCTTGAGTGTTCTTCAACAATACTTTTCTGGGAGCCTTAAGGATGCTGCCAAAAGTATCGGTGGTATGAGCCTTATTAATGACAATTTATATGTTTGTGTAATTGTTTGTTTCTTGATCTTTTCTCATTTCCCATTTGCTTGAGGTCTAGGCATGAGTTTGGCAGGTTGGTTAAATTTGTTGAGAAGCTCATAGAGAAATTGAATTACTTGATGAGCTCAATGGAGAACTTATTTGAGCTTGGATATATATATATTGTTGGACGTTAGAAGTCAATATTTGAGTCATTATTGTGCTTAAAAGATGAATATAATGATGGTTATTATAGAATTTAATAGAGAATTTGTCATCTTGATTCTTATATATTTTGTGTCCCACTCATCTCCTTATGACAACCTACTTTTTCATTGAGGATTTTCATATAATTAACTAGATTGCTGCTTAAGTATATTCTGGTTCCTGCATTGGCAGTGTGTCCAACCACTCTAAAAAGGATATGCAGACAACATGGTATTTCCAGGTGGCCATCTCGCAAAATAAACAAGGTGAATAGGTCCCTCCGCAAGATCCAACTCGTTATGAATTCTGTTAAAGGAGTTGAGGGAGCCTTGAAGTATGACCCTGTGACTGGAACTTTTGTTACTGCGACTTCTATTCTTCCTGACCTTGGAACTCATACTGGCAACAGCGCCTTGCTGAAAGATATTTCAAGTGTGAATCAAGAACAAAGAACAGCAGACGTTGCCATGCCAGTAAAGGTTGAAGGAGAGAATGATTCCTTTATGAGTGAACAGAAGAAAGAGTCCTCTGAGCGACCTGGATTAGTTTCTCCTACACATGAAAATAAGAAAGGCTGGTTGGATGTTCATGAAGAGTCAAAGTTTGCTGGCTTGGATATTGGATCTTCGTCTCAGTTTTATCCTAAAAGCAAGCCACGTGATATATATGTTACCAAGGAAAACTCTGAATCTTTTCGCACTTCTAGGAGCTCATGCTCCATAGGAGCTGTAAATGAAATGGACATTAGTAGAGGTGCCGAGGATGAAGTTGTTGAACACCACCAACCGTCATCATCAAGCTCTACAGAATCATCTAATGGATGTGGTTCAATGAGAAACAATAGTTCATCAAGCGCACTGAACCTTGGCCTTGATAAACATGCAAAATGTGATAATTTCGTGAGAGATGATGAGGCGGTGTATACTGTGAAGGCTACTTATAATGGAGATACTGTGAGGTTCAAGTTTATGTTGTCCAAGGGCTGTTATCATTTATTTGATGAAATTGGGAAAAGGTTTAAATTAAGTCCAGGGTTATTTCAACTCAAGTATCTTGACGATGAAGACGAGTGGATTATGTTGGTGAGTGAATCGGATCTTCAAGAGTGTATAGAGATAATGGAATCAGCCGGATCACACAGTATAAAACTCATGGTGCGTGATCAATCTTGTACTATAGGCAGTTCTGTTAGTAGCAATGGCTTTTTATAATGTCTAGTTGAGCAGCTTCAGGAAGTCTGGCTCTTGTGGGTTGAAATTTGTGATGGAAGCCTGATGGAGGTGGACCTGGTTGACCACTTGTCACCAAAGTCTTCCAGAGAAAGGCCCATGCAATGAACCCCTAACCTAAAGGGGCAGATTGTGGAGGGAGATATTTGAATGAGTCTAGGTTGTTTTCTAGTAGTTGATTTGTGAGGGAGTAAATAAAGCTGCTATGAGTTGTTAGTTTTGCTGCTACTTCTTGTTAGGGATGTTGTTACTTATCCAATCCTAACAAATTGCAACAACATTCCTAACAAGTAGAAACAAAATTAACAACTCATAGTAACTTTATCTTCCCACAAATCGGCAACTATGAAACTATCTAGACCCATATAAATATCGCCCTTCACGATTCGTCCTTTTAGGTTAGGACTTTGTTGCATGGGCCCCCACCCCTACGATTTGTTATTTTAGGTCAGGGCTTTGTTGCATGGGCCCCCACTCATATGGGCCCTTTTCTAATAGACCTTGGTGACAGGTAGTCCGACTGGGTCTACCTCCATCGAGGCCAAGCGTTGCAAAGGGTGCCTGCCTTGGTTTTGCTTGCTCCAAAGTGTAATGGAAGTTCCGGAGTTTCATACTATAGTGATGTAGGAAGTGAAGTGGGTGGATTTCTTTCATGTCATCAATGATATAAATAGAGGTATAATTCAGCAGTTTGTTGTGCAACAAACTGTCCATTCATGGATGAAGCATGTGCAGAAAGAATAAATTTGGTGTGGCTAGTGAGCAGAAAGTTTTAAGGTGTTGGTAATTGTACAAAATTGTTGAACTTCGTGTTTGTGTGACTTGTAATACTTTCCATCATAAACAAATATTTTTGTTTAAGCATTATTCATTGAATTCATATGCATCTTAGCCTCTCTCCTTCACAACAAAACAGGCAGCTTGAATCCCTGTAAGGTCTTACCTTGCCTGCATCCACCATTGTCATGGATGCAATATCTTAACCTGCGCTTTTCAGCTTTTGAAGGTTGGACATAACACCACTAACTGCATGAAATGATTCTGCTGCTATGTCATTACTATTAATTGCAGAGTAAAGCTTTTGTAAACGCCCAACAAGAACCATAAATATTTTATCAAATTAAGCTTGCCTTTATCAGCAGAGCACTCGTGTCGGATTACTAGCTCTGGAGAGGACCTTTCTACCAGAAGGATGATGAAGTAGGCCACCCTGTGTCTGGGTCTTTGGTGCGCAAAAGTCTGTAAACAAAGATTAGCACACCATGAATATTGTGGAGAGTAAGTTGCTGAGCATGGTTATTGATCTTCCATCTATGCTAACTGAGCTGTAGAAGCAATTAACAAGAACATGGTTTGAGGATGAAAGGGTATGATCATGGTCATAAAGAAACATTATGCTTTCCATTTGGAATTCAAATTTTCAATATATTCCAAAGCTCTCTCCCTCTCTCTCTCTAAGAAGAATCCTGTCAAAAGTAAAAGTATGATATGATAAAGAAGAAAAATAAATGGGGGGAAAAGGAGCATCCCCCCAATAGGCCTATCTATCTACAGCTCACAATTAGTTCAAGCACCAGGTCTTCATTTCATTTGCCAGATGAATCCATCTTCCCATGCTTCACCAGCACTGCTTGTTCATGCAAGAGCCCAGGAGCTCAAGTACAAGGTATGTAAACAATGCTTCGAGCATTCTTGTCTTTATGGAGATTTATAATCTCTAATGGCAGAGACTTTTTGAGTTCTGCAGGAAGCCCTGGTACCAAAGAGCTATGGAGGCAGCAAATCTGTGGAGACCCATTTCCAAATCCGGAGCAATAACAACGAATTCAGACCAACCAAAGCTCAGGAAATCAACCTCTCTAAAGGTGGCAACCTCCTTCACCAGGGTCTGTTTGTGTGCACCCATCTCCTCCAGCAATGAAGTCTTCAGGGCAGATCTGCCGCCCAGAAGGAGCTACAGCTACCCAAGATCAAAATCATTCTCAACAGCTCGTCAAACCGATAGTCACCAGCTTCCCAACCTCAGTCCAAGACCTTCTGTAGAAGGAAGGAGAGTCTTCAGAGGGAAGTCACTCACAGATGATGTGTTGATGAGAAGGTTTGTGGTGGAGGAATCCATGACGCAAGTGAGGAAGAGGAGCCAGATGGAGGTGATAAGGAAGAGGAGCATGAGGAGGAAGCTTGGGCCTAGTCCTCTTAGTAGAATGGCAACGGCAGATGAAGAGTAAGCTCACTCAGCAGTTGCTGTCTGATCATTTCTTTACAAGATTGGTTTATTGCCGATCACCAAACATTCTGTTTTTTCTCTCTGGGATGTCAATTATATGCATCTTTTATTAAATGGGGAGCTTATTCATTCTGGAATCTAATTAACCTTGCTTCCATTACCATACTCTGTTCCGATGCTAATCCGACGTAAAATTTGACAAATTCTTTGTAATCAATGCACATTGTTCATCCCAACGATCGATAAAGGAGGAAAATTGGTATAAAAAACACATTCATAAACCTTCAAATTTTTTTTGGTTGTGTCACGGGATGATTGGTGAATAGGTTCTATCTTCAATCACAATTGTGGCGCAGCTAAAATTATTTAGAATGTTTATATCATGTAACTGAGAATAATTGAAATCACACGTGAATGTGATCATGTGCTATCTTCTTTTACTACATTACTCATAGCTCACCGTTAAGTCCAGTCTAGTCGAGTTGAATTGAGTTTTTCATAACTTAAATTCTATTCATTTAATAAATGAATCAAATTTCGAGTTATATAATTTTGAGTCGAGTTATTTTAATTCGAGTTCTAGTTGAACATTGATCTTGTTTGAGTTTCATTACTATAAATTTGAAGATCTACTTTATTCTCTACAATGTAATATTTTTATTTTTATTTTTTTATAAAAATATAAATGATATTCTTCATAATTGGTAGTCATATAATAATTATTAGATTTTTTTAATTTATTTATTTTTATACCAAATTATCATTTTTAATATTATATTATCAATTTATTGTTAAAGAAAAAAAAATAGTAAAGGTTTATATTAGACATTGAGTAAATTCGAGCATAGTTTTAAGTCAGATCAATTTTTTCGAATCGAATAGAGTCGAGTTTGATATAGCTCGAAACCAGATTTACTGTAATAGGGTCGAGTCGATTTTTTTAAGATCGAGTTTCGAATGAAGGTTAAAATTAATCGAATTTGAGTTAAGTAGAGTTACAAAAACTTACAAGTTAACTTAACTCATACCCAACCCTATTCCCCGTGCAACTTCATTTTTTTTATCCTCATTCAATGACATTCATAATTGAAACCATACTTCTATTAACCAAAATTGGTCTTATAGTTTTGTTACTTTTTAGTATGGTATGTTGTATTTTATCATCTTTGAATAATTGTGGAATTGGATTAATTTGGACATAATTAATATTTTCCATCCAACACTTTGCATAAAAAGGTGAAGACGGTTCATTGGATTAAATCAAACAACATTGATTTTCTACATACAATTTTCATAAAAAAAATAAGATCATCGTTGAATTGCCTAAATCCTTATGTGGTCATAAATATATATTTTTTGTCATAAATATTATTTGAAATACTCGTCATTTTTAACATTTATTTCCTTAACCAAAAAATATGTAAAAAAAATACTATATAAAATTTTTGTGAGATACTTTCACAAATAAATTTGACTTAACTTTGACTAATTTAGTACATGCGTTAATTAGGTAAATTGAGCCAACTAATAGAATCTTGAATATTATAGAGTTATGAATATCAAACAGCACAATTTTGAGTTTAAAATTAGAATAAATATTAAAGCTAGTTTACCAATAATTTGTATAAAAATATTTCAAATATTCACATGTTTAAACATTATATTTTCATTTAAAAGAAAAACCAAATCGACCATTGAATTAAGTTGAGCCAAATTAAGCTTAGTTGCAAATTAAAATTTTTAATACCGAACCAAATGTAATAAAATGTATGAATATGATTTTTTAAAAAAAAGGCAAACATGAGTTCAATTTAGATGTTAACTTGAATATAAGAATTTAATATTTAAATTGATAGAAATTGTAACCTCATGGGTGTTTTTTGTGGGCTCTATTTAAGTTCATAAATGGATATTATCCACTCTTATCGATTAACTAGTCACTTTTCGGATACGAGACCTTAGATTATTTTTAACTATTTTTGATATTTGTATTTATAATTTTTAATAATTAAAATCATTTTAAAATATGTACACTAAAATTTAATGTTTTATGTAAAAGTCCAATCCTAAATATAACAGAAAAAGTATTTATAATTTCTAATAATTAAAATTGATTTAAAATATATACATTAAAATTATAATTTTTTATATAGAAGTCCGATCCTAATTGTAATAAAAAAAAATATTTTTATGAAAATAAAATAAAAGATAATAATATAAAAATAGGTAGAAGAAAACGGACATTGTTGTTAAAAAGGCTCATGGCACTATGCCAAGTAAAAGGCCATTTATTTGCATCCGGTTATAATGGTGTCAATTTTTATTTCTTCTTTTTTCTTCTCGAGATTTTTCGTAGCCCACACCCCGACTTGGCCACCGCCACCCCTACCCTGGCCAGCCTCGTCACCTTCGACGACCTCTCCAAGGCCATGCGCGCCCTCACTGGCATCGTCGACCCCCTCACCCACCGCTGCTGCCGTCGTCTAGGTCGGCGACCTGCTCGTCCGTAGCCACCACGGGATCCGCCTCCTCTATCGCCTCCACTGTCTCAAGCAGTAGGCCGCGGCGGCGGCGGCTCCTCCGCAACCACGAGGTCATGAACTTGGAGTCCGACTTCTGCTAAGTCGATCCCTTCTCCGTCGCCGAGTTCTAGTGTGCTGGTGATGGCCATGGCCTGTTGCTTGAGACGGTGGAGGCGGTAGAGGAGGCGGATCTCGCGGTGGCTGCGGTTGAGGAAGTCACCGACCTGGATGATGACGTGCAGCTGTGGGTGAGGGGGTTCACGACACCGGTGAGGGCGAGGATGGGCATGGCCTTGGAGAGGTCGCCGTCGGTGATGAGGCTGGTCGGGGCAGGGTGGCGGTGGCCGGTTATGGGCGTGGGCTACTAAAAGTCTTAGAAAAAAAAAAGGAAAAAAGGAAGAAAAAATTGGCACTATTGTAACTATATGTAAAGATCAACCACCCGATATAAGTAGACGACGAAGATCAAGTGAAAAAACGATAAGATGGAGAATTTGATTGATTATTTCAAGACTTATATTGTTCTTACACTGTAAAGTATATATGTATTATAACATTACATGCATCCCTCTCATTACCAATCTATAAAACTAACGAGACAAATGACAGAAATGTCATCTCCGTCCCATTAATAAGACTATACTTAAAATCGATTGTATTAGATCTTTACTTTAAACTATCTTGAAGGAGGAGAGGACTAAATACATAAATACATACATATATATATACATATATAAATAAATAAATAAATAAATAAATAAATAAATAAATATATATATATATATATATATATATATATAGTGCAGCACACAAGCATCTGACTTGCTTTATTAGGTCCAAGCAGTTGAATAAAGCAGCAACATTTATTCAGATCTGGATAGCATCTTACTTGCTTGATTAGTTTTCCATTAACTGTTTTTCGTCTGCTGAAGAAAGAACAAAAAGTATGAATGACGGGGACAAGGAGGTGCAACGGCCAAAGCGCGTCGTGGCCGGATTAAGGGGCCCACCATGCTCTTCCTTGTGCCCATCATTCATATTTTTTGTCCAACGTCCCCCTTCGCAAATTCAACAGAAAATTTAATAAGAAATATGATCAAATTAACAAACTCAGAGTGTCCCATCAAATAACCTTCCCAAAGGTAAAAAAATTATCAAACTGTACGTTCAGGCTATCAAATAAAACTTCAACTCTTTTACAAGAAAAAAACAAGGTAAGAGCTAAAAAAAAAAGAAACTAAACATTCCAAATTCAAGTTAAAATTAATGGAACTACCACAGACAAACTTTGAACCCCACCACCACCACCCTTCCAAATTCAAGTGAAAATTAAGACAGAAAAATGATAAAATTACCAGACAAAAATTTTGCTTTTCCGAATCAGAAACGGATTGAAAAGAGAGCAGAGACCTTTCTAGCAATCAT
Organism: Piper longum; assembly: GCA_032619315.1. NCBI lineage: Eukaryota > Viridiplantae > Streptophyta > Magnoliopsida > Piperales > Piperaceae > Piper > Piper longum. The sequence goes on along the minus strand of JAVDBV010081656.1, from coordinate 6,763 downwards.
GTGCATCATGTCTAAGCGTAGTTCAAAACATATGGCCGCAACTCATCTCCCATAGGATTTGCTGATGGAGATATTGTCTAGACTACCCGTAAAATCGATTTTCAAGTGTATCAAAAGCATGGCGGAGTTTGCTATCCGATGATAAATACTGGGAGAAGAGGGTTTATATTCATTGTTGTTTTATATGACGGGCAGTGTTTCTTTAATGGTTTGTTTGAAATTATTCCTATGCCATGCCTTGTTTAGTTTTAACTGTCTTCCCTTTTATCCTTTTGGTTTTAATCTTCATTTTTTTTGTGTGATAAGTGTTCATATTAGACATTGAAACACAGTGCCATATTTAGTTTTTAACAAAACTTTTACCTGACTGATATTTCTGGTGTTCCAGTGATGATTGTAGCATTATCAGAGACAGATTTGCATGTGGATAATGACATAAAAGATCGTTCATGCATCAGAAAAGCTGGGGAAAACTCTCAATGAGTCTCAACTTCGGTCTTTGGACAAATCTTTATTGCAAAAGATTGGAACTGAGCTGTATGTGCTGCTATCAGCTTTGTATTTATCATACTGTATTTGTTTGTGGAAGCTCTCACGAAGCCATAATTTTCGCAATGATGAGAATGTTTGCAATGGAACTAGTCAAAGCAATTCCATTATTGCTCAAAAATTGAAAGCCACAGTTTTAGGGGATTCTGATTTGCCCAAGATTGTTCCTTGTGTCAAATCCGGTGCTGGTGGGATGAACAAAATTATGGAGCTGTTGCAACAAAACTTCCCAACTATTCCAAAAAAGTGATGGAGATATTCCCACCTATAAGAAAGTGTTTAATGACATAAGAAGTCGCAAAGACACGAAGATATTCCAAGAGGTACAAAGAATTTGACGAGAATTTGTAGAATACGAGCATAGACTCGTTAGTGAGGATTTGAATGTTTAGGAACTAGTGTTTGAATCTTCATTTCCAAGAGGTGTTCCATATCTTTAGTTTATAAATATGTAATCAGACATATATACTGGGTGTGTTTTCCCTTTAGGGAAGTTCTATAGAGTGTTCTCTTTTATGAGAAACGTGAGAGGTTGTAGATTTAGACAAAGTCACTATTGGTAGTAGATGTAGAAGAATAAAAAGAAATTGTTCGGTGTGAGAAGAAAACAGGCTTTGGGTCAACAGTGGTTAATTTCTTTTCATTCTTTACCTTGTGTTTATGGTTTGTAATCGGGAGTACTGTTACTAATTTGGGTGGAGTTTTCCACATTTGAGTAGAGCTTATATATTAAGTGGAGTTTTTCACATGTAGAGCTTATACATTAGAGCTTAATACATGTAGAGCTTATACATTATATATTAAGTAGAGCTTATATATTAAGTGGAGCTTATATATTGAGTGAAACCACTCTCTTTTGTTTGTACTGTCTTCCCTTTTATCCTTTTGGTTTTTAATCTTCATTTTTTTGTGTGTGATAAATATTCATATTAGACATTGAAACATAGTGCCATATTTAGTTTTAACAAAACTTTTACCTGACTGATATTTCTGGTGTTCCAGTGATGATTGTAGCATTATTAGAGACAGATTTGCATGTGGATAATAACATAAAGATCGTTCAGGCATCAGAAAAGCTGGGGAAAACTCTCAATGAGTCTTACTTCGGTCTTTGGACAAATGTTTAATGCAAAAGATTGGAAGTGAGCTGTATGTGCTGCTATCATATTTATCATACTATATTTGTTTGTGGAAGCTCTCACAAAGCCATAATTTTTGCTGTAGTTCTCAAAAATAAGCAAAAACAAAAGAGAAGGAATTAATCAGAGAGGTGGAAAGAAGTAAGAAGGATGCTGAGAAATAGAAAAAAATTATGGAACGCGAATTGCTAAAAGAGAAATTACAAAGAGTAAGTTTTGTTTGCTTCTTAATTTTTTTTTTACATGTTATACATTATAGCTAATGAACAGCTACATTTTTTTCCAGGAAAAGAACAAATGTGCTTGCTAGCATTGAGCATCCAACCTTGCTATGAAGGTGCAAGTGTTCTGCCATCAACCGATTGTGATAGCTAGATCCCCAAAGATGAGAATGTCTGCAATGCAACTAGTCAAAGCAATTCCATTATTGCTCAAAAAATGAAAGCCACATTTTTAGGGGACTCAGATTTGCCCAAGATTGTTCCTTGTGTCAAATCCGATGTTCGTGGGATGAACAAAATTATGGAGCTGTTGCAACAAAACTTCCTAACTATTCCAAAAAAGTGATGGAGATATTCCCACCTATAAGAAAGTGTTTAATGACATAAGAAGTCGCAAAGACACGAAGATATTCCGAAAGGTACAAAGAATTTGACGAGAATTCGTAGAATACGAGCATAGACTTGTTAGTGAGGATTTGAATGTTTAGGAACTAGTGTTTGAATCTTTATTTCTCAGAGGTGTTCCATATCTTTAGTTTATAAATATGTAATTAGACATATATACTAGGTGTGTTTTCCCTTTGGGGAAGTTCTATAGAGTGTTCTCCTTTATAGGAAACCTGAGAGGTTATAGATTTAGATAAGGTTACTATTGGTAGTACATGTAAGAGAATAAAGAGAAATTGTTCGGTGTGAGGAGAAAACAGACTTCGGGTCAACAGTGGTTAATTTCTTTTCATTCTTTACTTAGTGTCTATGGTTTGTAATCGAGAGTAGTGTTACTCATTTGGGTGGAGTTTTCCACATTTGAACGGAGTTTTCTACTTCTATTGAGGCGAAGTTTTTACACTTAGGTAGAATTTTCTACATATATTAAATGAAGTTTTCCATATATATTAGTGAGTGGTTTCACTCATTAAGGAGTAATTTTACTCATTTCATGTTTTTTGTCGTGGTTTTCTTTCAATTGAAAAGTTTTTATTTTAGATTTGTGTGTCATTTATCTTTTATTTTTTATTGATTTGCCTTATAAAAATACACGATATGAAGTTTAAAGATCAACCAAAAGCTGCTCAAATGCGAAGTGCAAGAAATTGCAGATTTTGTGGACAATTGAGGGCAGGTAAATGACAGATGATAATATTCTTTAGAAATTTGGAGCTTAAAAAAGTTATAGATAAAACCCAGTAAAGGGAAGTGATTTTTGTCAACCTTCTTTAGGTCAAGAAAGAAATATTAAGTAAAGCAGGAGTATCACCATCTCGACGTATATTTTTTCACTGCTCTACACAACAAGCTTTTGTGCCTGTATCACTGTTTTCCGTTAACTGCCAGGGGATAAGTGATCTTTTCTTCTGCAGCTGTAGAGAATGGGATGGGGGCTTGAAAGCCAACAGAATTGTCATGTTTTTCTCCAAACGTTGTATGCCATCATCCAGTAAAACCATCAATATGGATGCATCTTCTCCCCAAACTGAAAAGTGCAAACTAGTTGGATCTTCGGGTATAGATTATTTCATCATACATCAGACATCGCCCGCTACCAAGCAAAGATGGATCGTCTACTATGAATCTGTTCATAATCTTTTCAGGCTTTGGGCGAAAATTCTTCTTTGCAGTGGGCATTGAACATTTAGAAAATTTTGTTGTAATAGCTAAATAGTATCTTGTTATAATTTTCACTCCCTTGGCAGAAACTTCACAGCATGACTAAGTAAAGGTTGTATCATTTGTTCATAAGAATGTTGATGATAGGTATATTTTTTTAATTTGATGAGCCTCTCTATACATCAAGTACACCAAAGGTTTATAACCTAACTATAAAATCTGAACAATCGATCAGAGAATTATAATTTAAAACAAATGTTGCATTTCCCATACAACAACCACAATCTATACATAATAAAAAATTAGAACAACTTCTTGTGTTTGGGGATTTCTTCAACTCAAGCTTTTACTCCGATCCCAGGAATTTCCAGATGGAGAGCAGAAACCAGGCCCACCTTCTCCTTGTCCGAAACCCGTTTATAAACCGGGTTCGAGGTCAAACTCACAATCTCGTTTGTCTGCCCATTGACTCGACACCTCCGGTAGCCTGTCGGCGCAACCCTTAGACAGATGGCATCATCCGGACCGCCCGGTTCCCACGCACCGTGTTGATCCCCTTCTGTTGTATAGTATGCCCCACCTCGCCCCAGTTCATGGCCGAGCCGAGCTGGTACCACCTCACTCAGTTCTGGAACTCGGCGACGGAGAAGGGATCGACGCTGGGGAAGTCGGACTCCAGGTTCATGACCTCGTGGTTGCTGAGGACAACGATAAGTGCGCCGGCGGTGGCCATGGCCTGCTGCTTGAGATGGTGGAGGCGGTAGAGGAGGCGTATCTCGTGGTGGCAGCGGTCGAGGAGGTCACCGACCTGGACGACGGCGGGCAGCGGTGGGTGAGGGGAATTTGATTGATTATTTCAACTTTACGTTGTAAAGTATATATGTATTATAACAGGCATCCCTCTCATTACGAATCTATGAAACCAACAAGAGGACTTACAATATATATCTATATTACTTAATCTCAAGTGGAGTGTGGAATATGGAGGGCTGGCTCTGATCTTCCCATCATTCCGGGATAAAGAGCTCAAGCTGATCCACCAAAGTGCTGCAACATGTTGGAGAATGGCGGGGAACAGCTTGAAGCAACCAAGAAAGAGGAGTGTTGAGAAGAATACCGTAAACGGGACACAGCGCAGGCTAGGGGAGAGGGAGCTGGTAATCAGCAAAACCACAAACCACGGCGGCGGCGGTGAAGTGGATAAGAAAAGGCGGGCCAGGGGGAGGCGGAGCTGGCAGTGGAGCATCAAATGGAGGACAGAGGAGGCTAGTGAGAGGACGACGGCAATGGACGAGATATCAAGTAGGAGGAGTACGTGGGTATTAGTACAGGTGCCGCAGCCATTTCCTCGGGCTTCAACGATGGCTTCCAAGGTGGAGAAGGTGACGGCCATAAGGAACTCACCGCTGCGACGTGCTCGGTGTTCGTTTCAGCGGCTTCGTCATGTACAGGCCGGAGAAGCTGAATAAAGAGCATCACTAACTCAACCATTATTCTCTTCAATCTCATCTATTGCTCACGCAAAAGAGCAAGAACATTAATATGTATTGTGTTTAATGTAGTATTATCTGATTGGTTAGACAAATCTGCTCTTGTTTGTTGCTGGGTGGTTTGTAAGTCTTCCTATTTACTAATAAAATCCGAAGGAAGCAATCATTTCTGAATGGTAAATTATCAAAAAAAAAAACTCAGAATTATGGTAGAGTATGTTATAGTGTATGATTGTGCATAACTTTATAAGAGTAGCGAGTTATAATCCTGCTTTGTGGAATTTATTGGTATCTCCCACAAAATGGAACAAGTTGTGAGTGGTGGGACTACTTCATTGGTTAGTTCTGAATCTTCACAGTGTTTATTAATGATAATATTTTGGCTACTGATGTATCATGTCGGTGGAATGGATGGTCTTGGAGATGTAGTGTTGGTTGTGGAATTTTGGAACTAATTTTTCTTTCTTACCGATTGAAAAGCCTGAGATATTATACATGTAATACAAAACGCCGTCACTAGCACTTTTTTAGAACGTATTTGAAAACTATGATGTTTTAAGTTCATGGAAGCTGCATAGTTAGAAATCATAAGTTTGTGCTTCTTGTATGGAATGCTCGTGGGGGCACAAATTAACGCCTTTGGAATGTGCTGTTCGTATGACAGGGCAGCAGAAAACTGGAAGGTCTTGAAGGAGCTAGAAGAAGCAATTAAGGTCTACTCGTGCGCAAAGGATCGTTTGCCTCCTCGGGTAGTGGATTTTCTACAATACAGCTCGACTGAGTTTAATCAATTTTGTATCATCAGTCTGCTTGAAGATGATCTTTGTGGATCCTTTTTTATTGGTCTTGATCTACATACGCAAATCACTTCACTTGTTCGTCATCTTTGTTGTGAAGTAAATTGTTATATTCTTTCGTCCAGACAGTAAAGATTGACATTAGCATTGAGAAGGAATGTGGCCTATGTTGAGAAAAATCCCCCAAAATTAGAGTTCAACAATAGCGAACACAAGATATGAGAAAAATATACCTGAAAAATAGAATAGAACAAAACCACAAAAGAGCAGAGATTTAACGTGGAAAACCCTCCTTCAATCGAGAGTCAAAAACCACGGGGCAACAATGAACAATTCACTACTTCAACCAAAGATTACAGTCATCAAACATATAAAGATGTACAAGAAGATAATTCACACACCCTATATTATTGAGATTACAAGATTTCACTCTCTCTCAACACTCCGTATAAGATTAAATTTGTGAATTATTTCCCTCTTCTTTTATCTTTATATCTCACTCTCTATCTTTCTCTTGCTTGTATTTTTTCCTGCTTGTCTTGTCTTTGGAATGAGGCAAATGAAGCTCAATTTATAGAGAAGCTTTGAGACCCTTCATCCTCCATAGAATAACTAACAGCCACCTCTGTTAATATTCCGAGATTTCTTTAGTATTCCGAGTGTGACAATGGGCTACATATCATTAATATAATTGCACATATTAACAATCTCCCACTTGGAGTCCGATTGGCACACACCATTCTGATTCTTCCTCCACTTGTTCGTTGTATAAGTCCACCTGCATGTTAGTGCAAGTTCACCAAAGTTGAGCAAAAGCTCAACTTTTGTCCCTCCACCGGTTTAGTCAACATGTCCGCCAGATTCTTTTTGCCATCTATCTTCTCCAACTTTAGTTTACGTTCTTCTAACAAAGATCTGATAAAATGATACCTCAATTGAATATGCTTGGTCCTAGAATG